>PVJI01030578.1:0-14025 GCA_004026765.1 Micronycteris hirsuta | reverse complement strand
CCCTGGGCCCGCCAGGATTCTCTGGGCACCCCCTCCCCCGGTTCCTGGAGAGCGTAGAGCCCAGCATGGGAGCCTGGGAGGCCCCTGGTCTTTCTCTCTCTGTGCCCAGAGGCTGTGACCCCCGTCACTTCAGCAGCTGGCTGCGGTTCCTTGTGACTCCAGGTGCCAGGTGGACAGAAGGAGAAAACTCTTGTCCTCTGCTGGACTGTGGCCTCCTGGGTACTGGCTGTGAGCAAAGCCTTCTCCAGAGTCAATCCCCCCCCCGTCCCCATCTAACACCCTAACAGGGGCCCTGCACAGCCTGCTCACCCGGTGTCACCCGGCACCTTTGCCAAGCATCCCTCCACCGTCTCCTCGCCGTCTCGGCCCGGGGGAACGCCCTCGTCGCTGAGGCTCCGGCCCTTTCAGCTCAGGGACGGGTCTGGGCTCCCTCCTCATGAAGTCCTGGCTCTTACAGACCCCTTTGTGGGGAGCGCAGAGACACGAGGCCTAGCTCGCAGTCCCGTGAGCAGCGCCTGGCAGGGCAGCAGCCCCAGCCCAGGGTCTCCTGAATGGGGAACCCTTGGGGATGGCTTCTTGTGGGGCTCTGGGGTATCCCTGCCGTCTCTCTGACTGACAGTGACCCCGAGGGTTTCTCTGTGCAGGAGGGGTGCGAGAGGCTAGGGCTGGGGCCTGGCTTCTGTGAGGAGGGTGGCAGGTGCAGGGGACTGGCTCCAGCCAGCGTGGCGGGCGTGGAGAGAAGCGGCAGGCCCTGTTTCAGAGGCTGGTAGCAAGCACCTCGCTGCCAGGGGTCGCCTCCAGCTGACCTCTTTGCCAAGGAGACGGTGAGTTCGAGTTGCTCACCTGCTAAGTGCAGACCTGTGAGGATGGAGAAGGGTCTTTGGCCTTGGGGAACTCGGACAGGAACTAGCAGACGTTTGAGAGCAGCCAGGGCTCGAGGGGCGGCTCCCGGAGCAGTGCTCCCCAAGGCTGTGCGCTTCCATGGGGGACAGTCCCCCGCCAGTCCCCAACCCCAAACCCCCAGTTCACCCGCTCTGTGCCCCCGTCTCTTCTGCCCTCCCAGCCCTACCCAGGACATGAGCTGTCCCAGGGGCCGGACCTCTTCCTCCTTTGTCACCAGGGTCACTGCTCCTTGGTCCAGAGCAGAGCAGACTGGGGGTTTTGTGGGGCTGAGTGTCACAAAGAACCAGCTTGGAGGGTAGGAACCGGGGCCTGTGCGCCGCTCCTTTCCTTGGGAAAACCGTGACACAGAGAAGGAGAAAGGACGGACTGTGCCCCTCCCGCCCCCCGTCTGTGTGGGGGGCGGGGGGCGGGCAGAGGCCCAGAGGAGGGTGGCAGTGCCCCGCAGGTGCGGGTGCGCAGCCAGGACCCACGAGACGGGTGCTCCTCTTCGTTCCTTCGTCCCCACTGCCCATCTTCCGTCCCTTCCCACTGCCTCCCGCAGCTCAGTGATCCAGAGTGGAGGGGGTGTTCTAGACTGGGGGGGGGGTTCCCTTGTGTCTGCACTGCCACGTGGAGGGAAGAGCTGATGGGTCGAAGGCGTAGCTCTGCCTAAGGAATCCCGGTCACCGACGGGTCTGGAGGGCAGCGGCCGCCTGCATGGGTGGAGAGGCCCCTGTCCAGCGTGTGCGAGAAGGCTGCCGTGGAGCCTCGGAGAACACGCCAGGGCCAGGGTGCCGGTGGGGCAGGGCCTCTGGGCACCCGGCCCAGATCGTCCTCAGAGTGGGCTGCAGGCTTTGTTCCCGCCAGAGAGCTCGGCCTTCCTTTCCTCCAGGTCGTCAGGCTGGCTCCGCCCCGACCCTGCGGTGCGCTTCACCCAGTGCACTGGGGCTGGGCAAGCCGGCGGTGGGGGGGGGGGGCATGGGCGCTCCAGCAGCCCGCTGAGCACCCCACGCTCTGGGAGCCACGTGCTCCTGGGTGGGAGGTGGGCTGGCAAAGCCACTAGGTTTTCCCTTAGCCGGTATCCTTCATGCCCAGTGGGCTCTTTCCTGTCCACCCATGGCCTGCTTCTTCTGGCTGCCTGGCGTCCCCTGCAGCAGCTGTTGTGGGGCTGTGTCTGGACTCCTGCCTCTCCCCGACTTGTTCTGGGGGCTGCAGTGGGAGCAGAGTGTCCACGGCCTGTGTCATGGGCACCTCCAGGAGAAGAGCGCTGAGACCACCCCTGTTCATGGGCCGGGCTCCAGGAGAGCGCAGCCCCGCCGGACGCTAGGACCCGTCCTCTCTATGTCCCTGGTTTGCCAAGATGGAGAGGGGTCCCGGGGTGCTGGACTCTCGGGGTCAGACTGAGGCAGGTCCAGGCAAACCGTGCCTCGGGTCACCCTCCTTCCTGACGCGCCAGCCGACTCGCTGGGGTACGTGAGCCAGGTGTGCAGACCGTGCAGTGGGCTCAGGAAGGGGTCCTCAGGACACCGCCGTGCATTCCTCCTCCTCTTCCTTTTGCAGGGCATGCAGTCTCCGCCCCGACACGGCCAGCCCGGTGGCCCCGGGCTGACACTGTGTCCCCTGTCCCCTTGGGCCCTGGCCTGGCGGGGAGAGCTCGTTGGCCACTTTCATCTGCCGTCTCTCAGTGCGTGGCCTCACGTGTGCGACCCTGCTCAGCACGCCATGCCTGCGGCACCCAGGCAAGCACCGTCTCTGTCATCCGTAAGGGACACTTGTGGCCCCTGCTCCCACCTGCACATGGGCAGCGTGCCCCTGCCACCAAGGCTGGTGCGAATGCGTGTCCCTGGGCCACCGTGCCATCGTGTTGGGACATCACTGTGGTCTCAGTGTGGGAGGCTTGGCGCCCAGGGAGGGTGCGGGGAGGCCAGGAGAGCCCCCCTGGGTAGGTGGAGGCTCGTCTGTGAGTCTTCGTTAGTTTGAGTCAATGGCACTGTGTTTTCTGGTAGGAAATTCATCGAGGGCGAATCTTCAGTTATGGGCGTGAGCCCCACAAATAAAACTGCTTTTTCTTTCCTGAGAGTCTGTGTTTGGCTCCAACCCCTGCTCCTTTCTCCCGCGCGGCCCTCCGACGCGCACGGCTGCGGGGGAGCAGACGTGTGGCTCTCTCCCCTCTGGCTTAAAACGGTGGCTCAGCACAGGGCCGCTGCCCTGGAGTCAGCTCTGCGTCTAGGGCCCGTGCGTGGGTGGTGCCGCCGTGTCCTGTCCTCACCGGCCGAGCTCAGGGGTCAGTGCCAGGCAAGCTCCACGAAGGAATGACCTAAGTCACTGGCCGCAGGAGAAAGAGGCCGCGCAGTGTTCCACGGACTCGAGTGTGCCCTGGGGGCCCGCAGCCGCTCAGCCCTGCCCCCGCCTGCCCAGGGTGTGCGCGCTGGGTGTGCGCCCCAGCCCCCTGCCTCCAGAAGGCAGGGCCCCTGTTGGATGCCCGTGAAGCTGACGCTGAGTAAATATTGACAAAGTACTCTAAAGAGCAAACACTTTGACATTTGTAAGGTCCACTGGAAGGTCTTGTATATATTTACACAGCGCGAGTGAGCGGTGCATACCAATCGTCCCGAACCTGCTCTGACTCCATCCTGCATGGACGGTGTGCGTGCGGCGGCTGCACACGGCTGAGGGGGTGTGGGCACAGGGCTGGGCTGGGGGTGGTGGTCAGTCTTCCCTCCCGTCTCTCGATAGGACGTGCCTGCTAAGCCTTTAGGAGATCTGCTTTTCCAGAGGGAAGGAAGAAAAAAACTCACAAAATCTCATTTTTAATTTATTTCAATTGGTGTACTTTCTTCTACTTCGTAAAAATTTTATTGATGTTTTTGTCCTTTATATTTATTAAAGATTGAGCCTCAAAAATGTAATGAGTAAAAAATGCTTGCTTAATTTAAATTGTGAATCTGTCTGTTAAGAAATGCATTAGGGGTAGGAGAAGCATAAGACATATTAATTGACAGACAGGAACTGCTGTCTCTGAGGTTGATACAAGTAATTTATTACTTTAGAAATGAATGCCACCTCCAGAATGTGCTTCATTAATTTCAAATTTAGTTTTAATTTCAAGCTGTTGCCCCTTGAGAAGAATAAGGTGGCAAATTATGTTTGAAGAGCAGATATTTTTTTGTACTCCAAAGAAACACCACATTGTAACTATTTAATTTTACAAATAAATGTGCCCATCGGCTTTGCTGTGTTTTCCTGGGAGCTGAGAAAATATTTCAGGTAAGACCGACACCCACTAATGCTTTCTTTTCTTTCTCTTCTTCCCCCGGTTTCTCTTCTTTCTGTCGCACCCGCCCCACCTTCTCGCCTGTCACCACGGCAGCCTATGTTTCCGATGAGCTAAAGGCCGCCGCCCTGGTGGAGGAAGACCTGGACCCGGAAGAGAGTGCGGCAGATGGGGAGCCCTCGGCCAAGTACGCGTGCCCCGAGAAGGAGCTCAGCAAGACCTGCCCCAGCTACCAGGACTCACCGGCTGCCGAGTTCTCCAGCCACGACCTGGACAGCGAGTCGCACATCAGCGAGGCCAGCGACCGCATGGCTGACTTTGAAAGTGGCTCCATCAAGAACGAGGAGGAGACCAAGGAGGTGGCGGTGGCGCTGGAGGACACGACCGTGTCGGACAGCCTGGAGCAGATGAAGGCCGTGTACAACAACTTCCTGTCCAACTCCTACTGGTCCAACCTCAGCCTCAACCTGCACCAGCCGTCCTCGGAGAAGCCCCCCGGCAGCAGCAGCAGCAGCAGCAGCAGCGGCAGCAGCTGCGGGAGCGGCAGCTTCGACTGGCACCAGAGCGCCGTGGCCAAGACACTGCAGCAGGCGCCGCCGAGCCGCGCCCTGCCGGAGCCCAGCCTCTTCAGCACGGTGCAACTGTACCGCCAGAGCAGCAAGCTCTACGGCTCCATCTTCACGGGCGCCAGCAAGTTCCGCTGCCGGGACTGCAGCGCCGCCTACGACACGCTGGTGGAGCTGACGGTGCACATGAACGAGACGGGCCACTACCGCGACGACAACCACGAGGCGGACAGCAACAACCCCAAGCGCTGGTCCAAGCCGCGCAAGCGCTCGCTGCTGGAGATGGAGGGGAAGGAGGACGCGCAGAAGGTGCTCAAGTGCATGTACTGCGGCCACTCCTTCGAGTCCCTGCAGGACCTGAGCGTCCACATGATCAAGACGAAGCATTACCAGAAAGTGCCTCTGAAGGAGCCTGTCACGCCCGTCGCCGCCAAAATCCTCCCCGCCCCCCGGAAGAAAGCGCCCCTGGACCTGGAGCCGCCCAGCTCCCCGGACTCCACGGGCGGGACGCCCAGGGCCGTGCCGGCCGACGCGCACGACGCGCTCCAGAAGAACACCAACCCCTACATCACGCCCAACAACCGCTACGGCCACCAGAACGGCGCCAGCTACGCCTGGCACTTCGAGGCCCGCAAGTCCCAGATCCTCAAGTGCATGGAGTGCGGCAGCTCCCACGACTCCCTGCAGGAGCTCACCGCCCACATGATGGTCACCGGCCACTTCATCAAGGTCACGAACTCTGCCATGAAGAAGGGGAAGCCCATCCTGGAGACGCCCGTCACGCCCACCGTCACCACCCTGCTGGACGAGAAGGTGCAGTCCGTGCCCCTGGCGGCCACCACCTTCGCATCCCCCTCCCACACGCCGGCCAGCGTGTCCCCCAAGCTGCACGTGGACGTCAAGAAGGAAGCGGACAAGGAGAGAGCAGTGCCTGAGGAGAAGCCCAAGGATAAGGAGAAGCCCTGTGAGGAAGAAGGCAAGTACGACGTCCCTTCCAAGTACCACTACTTGACGGAAAATGACTTAGAGGAGAGTCCCAAGGGGGGGCTGGACATTCTCAAGTCCCTCGAGAACACCGTGACGTCTGCCATCAACAAGGCCCAGAATGGCACCCCCAGCTGGGGGGGCTACCCCAGCATCCACGCTGCCTACCAGCTCCCCAACATGATGAAGCTGTCCTTGGGCTCGGCGGGGAAGGGCGCACCCCTGAAGTCCATGTTCAGCAGCAGTGAGATCCTGTCCCCCACAAAAAGCCAGACCCTAGTCTCCTCACCCGGCAGCCAGACCTCACCCGTGCCCAAGACCAACTTCCACGCCATGGAGGAGCTGGTGAAAAAAGTCTCGGAGAAAGTGGCCAAGGTCGAGGAGAAGATGAAGGAGCCGGAGGGCAAGCTCTCTCCACCCAAGCGGACCACCCCGTCCCCCTGCAGCAGTGATGGCAGCGAGCCCATCAAGATGGAGGCGTCCGGTGACGGGGGCTTCCAGAGCCAGGAGCACAGCCCCAGCCCCGCGCGGGATGGCGGCAAGGAGGGGAGCCCCCCAGCGGAGCCCGTGGAGAATGGCCAGGAGCTGGGCCAGCCGGTGGCCAGCAGCCTGAGCAGCAGCACCGCCATCATCACGGACCACCCCCCCGAGCAGCCATTCGTGAACCCGCTGAGTGCCCTCCAGTCGGTCATGAACATCCACCTGGGCAAGGCCGCCAAGCCCGCCCTGCCCGCCCTGGACCCCATGAGCATGCTCTTCAAGATGAGCAACAGCCTGGCCGAGAAGGCGGCCCTGGCCACACCGCCGGCCCTGCAGCCCAGGAAGGCGGACCACCTGGACCGCTACCTCTACCACGCCAGCCACGACCAGCCCATAGACCTGACGAAGGGCAAGAGCGACAAAGGCTGCTCGGTGGGGTCGGTGCTCCTGTCCCCCACGTCCACATCCCCCGCAACCTCCTCCTCCACGGTGACAACGGCAAAGACGTCCGCCGTCGCGTCCTTCATGTCGAGCTCGCCGCTCCGCGAGAACGCCTTGTCAGATATCTCCGACATGCTGAAGAACTTGACAGAGAGCCACACGTCCAAGTCCTCCACCCCCTCCAGCGTCTCGGAGAAGTCTGACATTGACGGGGCGACTCTGGAGGAGGCGGAGGAGGCGACGCCCGCGCAGAAGAGGAAGGGCCGCCAGTCCAACTGGAACCCCCAGCACCTGCTGATCCTGCAGGCCCAGTTCGCCGCCAGCCTGCGGCAGACCACGGAGGGCAAGTTCATCATGTCGGACCTGAGCCCGCAGGAGCGCATGCACATCTCCAGGTTCACGGGGCTCTCCATGACCACCATCAGCCACTGGCTTGCCAACGTGAAGTACCAGCTCCGAAGGACAGGCGGGACCAAGTTCCTCAAAAACTTGGACACGGGCCACCCCGTGTTCTTTTGCAACGACTGTGCGTCGCAGATCAGGACTCCCTCCACGTACATCAGCCACCTGGAGTCTCACCTGGGCTTCCGGCTCCGGGACCTGTCCAAACTGTCCACCGAGCAGCTCAGCAGCCAGATAGCACAAACCAAGTCGCCCTCGGAAAAGCTGGTGACGTCCTCCCCCGAGGAGGACCTGGGCACCTCGTACCAGTGCAAGCTGTGCAACCGGACCTTTGCAAGCAAGCACGCGGTGAAGCTGCACCTGAGCAAGACGCACGGCAAGTCCCCGGAGGACCACCTTCTGTACGTGTCCGAACTGGAGAAGCAGTAGCGTTGGCTGCGGGCGAGGCGACCGTGTGCGCTCTGAGGGAGACGGGGCAGGCACCTCAAGGCCCCCTGTCCGGCCTTGGCACGGGTCCCCCCTTCCCGGCAGAGTGCCCCTCTGGGCTGGACTGTGCTGTGTGGCTGCCAGGCGGTTGGCGGAGGTGTGTAACCAGCTGTTGTCACTGGTGGACGTGAAGGCGGAGACGCAGTGCTAAGTGTTTGGGACTTTGTGTACGTGGGATTTCGTCGTGGGCGCCTCGCGTCCCGCGCTGCATGCATTCACAGACCGTTCGATTTCGCGTCGGGAACGCGTCCGGCGCAGCCCGCCCGGCGCCTGCGGCGCGCCGGCGCTTCTCACCCTTTCATCTTTAGCCCTCTGAGTACTTTGAAGCACTTTTGCATTCATTTGGTTAAAAAATAAAATAAAATTATAATAATGTAGGAAGCTCTGTTTTTTAAACTCCTTACCAGCTTCGTTATAATTAATAATATGAACCTCCACTTATCAGGTCTGCAGGGGTATACCACGCCTTGAAATTTAAAAGAATATTATTTTCACATTGAAACATAGATGTATATATTGTATAGATTTCAGACTCTCTTATGGAAAATGTGATTGTGGGTCAAGGACCTTTTCTCCCGCATTTATAGCGACAGTGTTCTATGTACCTGCTCTGCTCTGGGCATCGGCCGTGCCTGTGTGCGGTGTCTCTTTCTTTTCCCTTTTTTTAAGGTCTATGGGTTTTGTTTTTTACATGCAAACATTGTAAATTATACAGAAGATACCACAGAGAGCATTTATAAAGTATACAGAAACACTATCTGAAAGCAGAGTATGATTGTTTGTTTTGCTACACAGTACACCTATATTGATAGAGGTTCACGTTTAAATTATACATATTTATTAGCACCACATGATCATTTGTTTTGAGCAGTCTGAATAAATGAGGCCAGGCACGACACCCATGGCAGGCAGCATCGTAACTGTTTTGCACATCGTTTTTAAAGGTATTTATTAGAAATCAAAGAATGCTCAAAATAAACTCAGTGCTCAAAGGGTTAAGTCTATTTGAAAATGAAAAAAAAAACAAAAAAAAAAGAGAGAACTTGTACTGTATTTCCTAAACATTGACGAAGCCTTTAAATGTTTGTACTGTAATACTTTGCTTAAGAGTCCCGCAGCATCTGCGCCTGGCCCCTCCCGCCGCCCCCGCGGCCCCTCGGCCGCTTGCGGGACGGCTTTCCGTTTCAGACGGTAACTTTCTGTTTTCTTCTCCTAATTACTCTCCCAAGATCCCACACTGCAGCTTTATCTTTAGGCTTATGAAAGGTAACCCGTGGTTACCGCTCTCTGAGTGCGCCCGTTCCTCTCCGTTTTTGGCAGTTAATTTGCGGGAGTAACTGACAGCTGACACCCGAGGAGAACCTGTGTGTGAAGCACCGGCATGTAAACAGCACAGACGCTCGAGACACTGTGTGCCCTGTTTTGTCGTTGGCAATGAACCTCCATTATGTGACTCTTCACAGAACCCTCTTTTCTACGGCAGCATTAAAATCGTCTTTTTGCTATAATTTTGTGTTGCGTTCACAATTATGTCTGCAATGTGCTCCGACTAACGAGCACATTAAAATGAAATCGTATGCGATCTGTTTATGACTGAGGTGGTGCTGTGCCTGCCAGGTGCTGGCAGGCGGAAGCGGCCGTAAATCAGGGAGTTTTAGTGAACTTTGGTGTTTGGAGAGCAGAGAGCGCTCGCTCAGAGGCAGCAGGGACAGAATTTCCCCCAAGAATTAAATTTTTAAAGAATGGAAGATGTTTGCATGAGGGCAGATCGTCTCTGGGGAAGTGACGCTGGCAGGGCAGCTGGGCATCCGGTCACACCTGGTGACTGGCCTGGGGCTGAGCTCCGGTCTCCCCTCCGGAGCGAGGAGCCGGGCCCTGTGGGTGGCAGAGGGGAGCCAGGTCTCCGGAGGGGTCCAGGCAGGGCCGCGCCTTCCTGTCGATGTGAGATTTTTCAGGAGCCGGAAACAGCCCAGCCGGGCAGGTGGCGTCTGAGTCAGGGCTTCCTCTCCGGCGCGGAGGCACCCACAGGTAACGAGGCACAGGGTTGGGGGGGGGCGGCGGGAATGAACCCACACGCAGCAGGCGTGGGGAGAGCGTTTATATGATAATCACAAGCTTTTATTAGTCCTGGCAAATCATGCCAACAAAATGCTGTGAAATTGTAAAATACCTTTATTACTGTGTTCAAACCGCTCCCGCAGTTACGTGGAATCACAGCTCCCAACCTAGAATTATACAAATGAGAGATGCATTCCAGCCCTGCGATGCATAAAACACCTCACCTTAAAAAAACGCTCCTGTGAAGTATTTAAATGAAGCCCTTTCAAAGACGTTTGGCAACGCCCACTTGCTCCCATTCATCCCGCCCTTTTCTGTCAGGACGAGTCCAAACTCTGTCTGCTCCAGTCCCGTTGGCAGATCACCCCTCCTGTGTGTGCGGAGAAAGGCACTGGGGGTTAAAACGGGGTTTTGGCGAATCGGGGCTCCAGGCTGGCTGCTCTCTGACGCCTGGCGCGGCCTCACGGGCGGGCTGTGGCCCACGCAGTTTGCACGCAGGAGGGCGGCAGGGCGGGCTTTCCCTGCGTCTGAGCCTGCCCCCTTCCCCCTCTCACCGGTGTGGCTCGGCCCGTGGAGCCCGCGAGCCCTCTGCTGGGCGGGGCCGTGGGCTCACCCCTGGCGCTGGGGACCCAGACACTGGCCCTCCTGTGCCACCGCCGCCTCCTCCCGGAGCCCAGGTTTCTACTCTTGATTTTTCACAGACTGGACACAGCCTCGGTTTCTTAGAATCCAGTGTCCTGCGTTGAACAGATTAGATGGACAACATTTCCACCACCGGGGCCCGTGTGGCTTTAAGGGGGACGGGATTTGTGGGGCTGGTGGAACCCCGTCTACAGTTTGGGGGAGAACCTGACCCTTAGCCTGTCGCCTCCTCGCCCCTCCCCGGGGTCGACTCCAGGACTTTTGCTTCTGGATGTAGAAGCGAGCGTTCCTCATGGAGGGGGTGGCACCCGGGGCTCAGAGCCAGGAGGGGGCTGCTCTGAATCACTGCCAGGTGAGGAAATGGCGCCGGGCAGCTGGGGGCCCTGTGAGGAAAGCAGATCTCACCCAGCACCGTGACAGCCCTCCCCCCCACACACAGCATGGGACGGGGCGGGCCAGGCCCATGTCACCCGAGGTCACAGGCCAATGGCTGCTCTGAAGGGCCTGCACTCATAGCCTGCTGCTCCCGCCGTAAACCAGGACACACGGCGGCTGCTCCCGTGCCTGGTGCCGACGCAGTGGTCCCGGCAGCGACACTAACGGAGCGCGTGAGTGCGGGAAGGCCTGCGCCATCCACCAGGGGCCCGCCGGCCTGGGTCCTGGGAAGGGGTGGGCGGCGCCCAGGGAAGGGGTGTGGTCACAGGTGCGCAAGTGGCCCTGGCCTCACCCCACCCAGGCCCCGACTTGTCACAGTCCCACCGCGTCTCTCCCAGCCATCACATCTACAGTGTCTTAGAGCAGCGTTTGTGATAAATGTGCAATTTAACTAATTTATGGTGCACTGATGTGCTCAGGGCTACGTGTGAGATGAAAACCTTCCATGGAGCTTGAACAGCTCACTTCACAACAGAAATCAATACACCGCATCCCAGCTCCTCGCTGCAGTCAGCACGGAGTGAAAATCCCAGGGATGCGTCTGTAGGTTTTAGGCAGCAAGAATTCTATAATTAACCAAAATCTTACATAGTTGGAGAGGGCTGGCTGCGATGAGGACCCGTCTCCCTGGCACCTCGGCTCTCTTCGTTCTGCAGGAGGAGAAGATGCGACAGCCACCAAGGAGGCACGGCGCCTGCTGCCGGGCTCAGCCGCGGGGTGGTCCCTGGGAGGCCCGAGCAAGGTCAGGGCGCTGGGCGAGCGCGGTGCTGGGCAGGCGTGAGCGCCACACTGGACGGACTGCCGCCTGCAAACGTGTGGCCTCTGACCCCCCGAGACCGCATATCCGCAAAGAGGAGAGGCCTGCCCCCTCCTGAGCTCGGGCGAGCCAGGCTCCGGGGCGCCGCGCCCTGGAGGCCGGAGGCTCAGTGGCTGGGAGGACAGCACCGCCTGGGATGCAGCACGCGTCAGACTCTCAGTCACCTCGTGGAGAAAATCGAGTGACGTTTGTCCCAATTCATCTGCACGGCTCTTTTGAAATCGGAAAATTGCAGTTGCCTCGTATTCTGTTGATTATTTAGCACAAAAATAACACGCTTTGTACTCTAGGAAGCAATCATAAAAATGAAAATGCCAACCCAACACCACTCTTTAATAATAAATACTTTAACTTTAAAATAATAGCTATTATCCTATTAGTGAATGGAGAAATCACCATTTTTACTCTGCCGGAGGAGAGTTACTCTTTTGGTGCTAGAACCGTGAGCCCTTTCCCTCCCCGGGGGGCTGATTGGTGAGCATGAGCGGTGTGTCTCCCCGGGGACCAGAGCCAGCCCGCGCCTCTCAGTGCCCTCTCGCGCCTGCGCCACCCCCGGGTGCCTGGCCTTTGCACGACACGCTGCAGACGGCTCTGGGGCAGCCTCTCCCCTTGGGGAGGCTTCGCTGTGTCTGTCAGCAGAAAACTCCCGGCCCTCCCTGGGCGGGGCGGTGCTCCGCCACCACGAGGACTGCGGCCCGGCGTCCCTGCGCGGAGACTGAGCACCAGCTCCAGTTTCCAGGGAGGGGTTGACCCTCCCTGCACTCCGCTGAGGTTCCTGAGTCGGAGGGACGTGCCTGGGGGCCGGTCCAGGGAGGGGTTCAAGGCAAGCAGCCCCGAGGTGGGTGGGCTGTGAGGGTGCCAAACGCTTCGCAAAGCACCTTTGCTTGGAACCGCCTTCCCTGATCAGCCAGCACAGTGGACTTGCCACAGCGCTGGGCCCTAGCCTGGCGGTCTGGTGCCAGCACGCGGCTGGACGGCATGGCGGTGACTCCAGAGGGACCGCAGTCAAAGTTAGCAGCTTCTCAAGGCTCAGCTCTTTGGGGTCAGCTCTCCTACCCCTGGTCCAAGGAGCCAGGTGTCTTCAAAATTGAATCCTAATGACAGGAGATCAGAAGAGCTGCTCCGCCACCTCGGTACCACATCCTGGACGGAGATACTCTTAATAAATCACTGCTGACAATAGTGATGATAAGCGAGGGGACCTCTTCCGGGCAATTAACACCCACAATTAGCTGCCGGGACCCAGGACGCCCTGTGCTCTCTGTCTAACCGAGCTGTCCAGCAGAACAGCCCAGCCTGCACGTGGACGCTCACATGTAAATGAAGTGCAGCGGTAGTTCCTGGCTGTCCTGGCCACACTCCAAGTGCTCAGGGGCCATGTGGGGCCCGCGGCTGCTCCTCGGGGTGGCGGGGTGGGAGGCTCCCGTGGCTGTGGAACGCCAAAGGGACAGCGCCGTGTGCGTGGCTGCAGGAGGCCCCGAGTCGGAGCCCACGCCCCCACGGCTAAGGCGCGCCTGGGCCAGGGGCCCCTGTTTGTCCCGCGCGGGCACAGGCAGCACCCCTCATGCCGCCGTCTCTGGCCGGAGCCGAGGACACGTACAGTTATCAGCTGCGGTGCAGGGCATCCAGGGCCCCAGGGGCTGATCGCATCACCACAAGTGCCCCACCCAGAGGCCCCGTGGACACACGCGGGCCTGACCTTGCTCTGCCCTTCACGGCAGCCCCTGGGTCCAGGTGGACAGGAGCCCGTCCCCGGGACTGGGAGGCTCAGACGTGGCTCGTCGCCCCCCACCAGGCCTGAGGGTCCCCTCGTCGCCTCCCCTGCAGCTCTGGTGGTGGCTGGAGGGGGTGGGTGTGTGTGTTCCTCTTTGTTTAAAAAATGCAATGTGTAAATGGGACTTTGAAACCGACTTTTTAAATTTGGAGGGTTAAGTTTTGAAAATTACTGCATTTCGACATTCCACTCCCGTCATTTCTTCCCCACAGCAGGGCTCAGGGACACGTTTGCGGGCGCCGTAACTGTGAGTTAGAGCTCTCCCAGGCCAGCGAGGGGAAATCACGAGAAGCCGAAATCTGTTTTAATTGGAGCATTTATGGGAAAAAGAAGTCAGCGTGGCTGCTTTTCCTTCCTGTGACTCTCCGGTTCATGGCCGCACCTGCATCTGGAAACCCGGGCCGGGCGAACCTGGGCCAAGGTGAGGGGGATGGCAGGGGTGGCGGGCGTGTCAGGAAGGACCGGTTCCCCAGCCACACACGGAGGTGCGGTCGCCGGGGTTCCGCCTCAGTGCCCGGGGAGCCGGTCGGCAAACGCCGGGGGACCAGGCCCCGGAGCCTCATCAGGGCTTGTCATCGCTCTAATGAATATCATTTAAATTGCTTTGTATATCGGTGGAGTTTGGATGTCGATTTAATTTGTGCATGTGTTTGAGTTCTTCTGCTTGGCTAGGCTGACAGAGAAGCAGCGCCTAATGGAACCGAATGGGTGACAGTGTGATGGGCTGCAACCCAGTCGGACGGGTGTGAAGGGCTGTGTGCAGCCTGGGACGGCGCTCTGGCTG
>PVJI01030577.1:0-14037 GCA_004026765.1 Micronycteris hirsuta | reverse complement strand
CTGTGCCAGTCCCTTCGTGTAACATTCCTGGGAGTTGACTTCAAAATCTACTCGCGGGCGTTAGTCTGGGCAGAACAACAGTCAAGGAAGCAGACGCTGATTGCCGTGTCACTGTTGTCTCTTGCTTCAGCATCAAACCTCAGTTAACAGGGCCCTTTGCAAAGGTTGGGGTGCGGGGGAAGGTCAATCTTTCAGCTCTGGTTTACCGAAGGAAATGTCAGGGAAAAGCGCACGGATACTGGGAGTCAGGCTTTTGTTTGGCTGATGATAAGCTGTTGCTGGTTTTCAGGATTGGGGTTTGAAACACTTGACGTTGCCTCCATTCAAATGTATTTATTAAGCATCTACTAGATGCAATGCCTGGGTAGAAGAAACTTCTAATTCTTTAACTTCTGCCTTCTCAAGAAATCTGAAACACTTCATTTGCGTCTATTAATTTAGAACATTGTGATTACAATTGACTTAAAAATAAAGGCCAACTAAGGTAAAGAGGCCCGTGGATTTCTTTTTAATTTCAGAAATTTGATAAATGTGAAAATACTACACTTGAGGCATTTTCGTCAGTGCAAACTTTTTTTCCCCTCAGCAGCACAAGGAGAAAAAAATCAAAAGTCTACTCGAATTTGAAAGGAGAAAGGGTATTGTGGGTCAGGCCGTTTCTAGACTGTGAATTCATGAAGAACTTGTGGGGAGTGATTGCTCAGGAATAATTATAAAAATGCATAGTTTTGGTATTAAAGCACATTGGACCTCAGTTGTTTTAGATTTCTTCCGCACTAGGCTGTAGGTTCCTCCAAGGCAGGGCTCTGTCATGTTCCTCCGCGGGCCTTTGGTTGCCCCTAACCAGGGGGATCTGGCAGTTGGCCCATGAATACTGAGTGAGTGGATCAGTGAATGAATGGAAGCATGTCAGTGATGAAAAGTCCTCCCTCAATAACCTCTACCTGTTGGTGAGGTCAGAGACAATCTGTAGGTCCTGAGTTTTGGGTTTTTTTGTTTTGTTTTTTTGTGAAGAAGAGCTGCTTTTTATTTTCCCCAAGCCTTGAGATCAGGGGATTGATTCCAAGGCAGGGGTTCCCAAATATTGGTCAGAGGCCCAGTGACAGCTTGCTGAAATTTTCACTTGTCCCTGACCAAAATGACAAGAGTTAGGACGATGTAATAAGCTTTTTATAAAGGTGAATTTATTGACTACAGGCCTGCCCTTTATTCTGAAATTATGTCCTTTCTGCCTTTCTGGTGGTAAAATGTGTTCTGTGAGGGAAGAGGGTGGTAATCGGTGTTGCGTTCCTGTGCACGCACACAGACGCTCACCGTCCTGCCTGAGCAAAGTGAGAAACAGTGATCCTCCCCTAATCTTCTTATTACAAACAGTGTCAATTCCGCAGTCTAGACCTTCTGATGAAGGGGCGGGGCTGGGTGGAGCTTGGGAGACAGGCCAGGCTAGGCCTTGAGGTCCAGGGATACATCCTCATTTGCTGGTAGAGAACTGAGGACATTAATGATAAGAAACTGTATTAATATCAGAGTTTGGTATGACTTTCTGCAGTGCCCCATGTAAAGGAGAAATTTAAATTTTTTAAATAAATGCATCGAGACTTTTGTTATAATACATATGAATTTTTTAAATTGAAAGTGTGTTGATATTTCTGCCAAGTACTTTAACTTGCACTATTTTTTATAATCACAAGAGATGTTATTGTACTGGCATTTGTTTTTAAAAAGCTGTCGATATTCAACCAGCATGCCTTGGACTGTACTGTGGGAAGACCCTGTTATTTAAAAATGGCTCGACGGAAATATATGGAGAATGTGGGGTAAGTAAGTCTTCATGTTTGTATGCTACTTCATTGTAAACTCTTTGCTTTTGAAATATTTTCACATGTAGAATATCTTTTTTCTTCAGTCTACTCATTAATTTATAAAAGAATATGCAGGCATTAATCAAATATTTGTGTCTGTATTGATTGATGGATACTACAACTTTTTTGACGGTCACAGTTATTGTGTTCTTTAAAACATTTTATAATTTTGTATTAATTTTTAATTTTTATTAATGCTATAGTACAGTGACTTGGACATCCAAGTAGGTTAACTTTACAGTTCCAGAATACTTGTTTGTAATTATTTTTATACACTGTTAATAACTAGGTTTTTCATTTACTATTAGTCAGCTAATTTAGTAACTTAGTGAAAGGACTCCTTTAAGAGCATTATGCAGATACAGGCAAATACACTATAGATTTCTTTTTCTTTTACTTACTATTTTTTTTGGACTATAAGATGCACTTTTCCCCCCTCAAATTTGGGAGGAAAATGGGGGTGCGTCTTATAGTCCGAATGTTCTGTTTACATTTACATTGGTGAAATATTATGTTATGTTATTAAATATTTTACCACATTTTTTGCTTCAAAATTTTTTGTTCCTGTTTTCCACCTCTAAAACCTAGGTGCATCTTATGGTCCAAAAAATATGCTATGCTTTCTTTTTGTTTATTTCTAAAAATTGCACATGGAAACAGATGTTTAAACAGAAATGGGATATCTTATATTTTGGGGGTGTTAAATGTTCTCAAGTAACAACTGTACATACTGTTTTTATATATTGTAGGTGTGTCCAAGAGGGCAGAGAACAAATGCACAGAAATATTGTCAGCCGTGCACAGAGTCCCCAGAACTTTATGATTGGCTCTATCTTGGATTCATGGCTATGCTTCCTCTGGTTTTACATTGGTTCTTCATTGAATGGTACTCAGGGAAAAAGAGGTTAGCACTTTCTGTGAATGTATCTGGATGGACTGATATTGGAATAATTATCACTTAGAATACCTTATCAAGTAATTATACTACTTACGCTTTTTAATTTTTATTTATTTATTGTGCTTTAGAGAGGGGAAGTGAGGGAGAAAAAGAGGGAGAGAAATGTTGATGTGTGAAAGATACATAGGTCGGTTGCCTGTCTCACGTCCTCAACTGGGAGCCAGGCCCCCAACCCAGCATGTACCCACTGGGAATCAAACCAGCAACCTTTCAGTTCCCAGGCCAGCACTCAACCTACTGAGCCACACCAGTCAGGGCTGTTGTTTTTAAAGTGGTAAACCTGCTTTTGCTTTATATTCTGATTACTTTTGATTGTGGCAAGAAAACTTAATAATAGGGCATGCCTCAGTAATTATTAAGGGAAATATCCATTGTCTGTTTTACTTTAAATGAGCTTGAAGAAATTTTTTTAAAAATATTTAACATTTTTTAAAAGAAATTTTTAAGGAATTCTAAATTATCATATTTATGGCCCTGGCTGAATAGCTCACTTGGTTGAAGTGTCATCCCATGTACCAAAAGAATGCAGGTTCGATTCCCAGTCAGGGCACTTACCTAGGTTTCGTTTCAATACCCTGTCAGGGTGCCTACGGGCGGGGACTGCTCCATGTTCCTCTCTCACACCGGTGTTTCTCTCTCTCTCTCTAAATCCAATAACCATATCCTAGGGTGTGGGTCAAAAAAAATTACAATCTTTATTGGTTTTTTACAAAGAATTGCTTTTGTTTTCAAACTGTCTATTGTTCTAGAACAAATACTTTGTAATTTAATTTGCTACTAGTAATCTTCCCTGATGTAGATAAAATGATATAGCTGCAACCTAATTATGAAAACTCATACTAACACATTAATGCCATAAACATTTATGAAGCACTGTGTTTTATGTTTAGAAGGTCAGAGGAGGAGATACACAAATAACTGACATGGTTTATAGCCATAATCATATAGCGAAGACAAATGTATGTAAACTAAATATAATCAGTCTTAAAAGTGTATGAAAGCATTGTAAACAAAACGCTCTGGAATCATAAAGAATGGAAGAGATAATTGTGCCCACGAGGATCTGAAAGACATGAGGAAAAAGAACATTGTAGGCAGAGGAAACAGCTTGAACAATGGCACAGAGGTATGAACGTGTGCCCTGTGAGGATGGGAATGGAAGGAGTTCCTGTGGTCGAAGTGTGGGGCGCGTGTGAAAGAGAAGTAGTGAAAAGGAGAATGGGAAGGATAGACTGAAGCCAGAATGTGAAGTTTTTTGTTTTTTTTTTAATCGTACCCTTTATTTTTTTTATTGTTATTCTATTACAGTTGTCCCAATTTTTCTCCCTCCCTTTGGGATACCCAGCCCCGCCCCCGGCTCCCACAGTCAAACCCTACACTGTTGTCCATTCCATGGGTCATTCATACATGTTTTTTGACTAGTCCCTTCCCCTTCTTTCTACCATTATTCCCCTCCTTCCTCCCCTCTGGTCACTGTTTGTCTATTCCATGTTTCTATGTTGCTGGTTCTGTTTTGCTCATAGTTTATTTTGTTCATTAGATTCCTCTTCTAAGTGAGATCATATGGTATTTGTCTTTCACCAACTGGCTAATGTTACTTAGCGTAATATTCTCCTGTTCCATCCATGCTGTTGCCAAAGGTAGAAGTTCCTTCTTTCTTTTGCTGCGTAATATTCCATTGTGTAGATGAACCACAGTTTTTTGATCCACTATCTACTGATGGGTACTTAAGTTGTGAAGGTTCTTGATGAGAATGGGAACTTTATTCTGATGGGAATGAGGAATCAAATTCTGCCCTAGTATATTTTAGCCACACTGGGATTTAGTTCCTCTGACCTCTTGGCATCTTTCCTGCTTTAGGCCCTTTCCTTTCCCCAGGCTCTGTTCTCTGCCTGGATTATTTTCTTGTCTCTCTCACTGCAACTTTTTACCCCTCTGCCTTTTTTCCTTCAAGTTTCAGTTTAAGTTACAGCTACTTGGAGAGGCCTTCCCGAGCCAATCTAAAGTAGATCTGTGCCGTTATTTTTCTTCTTTAATAGCACTCTTCATTTTGTTGCTTATATTTTGTATTTAGCACTCAACACAATTTATAGTTAGTTATGTTTGTATTCTCAGTTAACGTTCCGCCCACCCCTGACTGTAAGCTGCAAGAGGGTGGTGAACATCCCTGTTGTTCTCCATGGAATCTCCGAGACCAGCACCACGGCTGGCATGTTTACCAAGTGAATGATTTATCAGTTGTGGGAATTCTTTCCACACGTGTGAAAACACACAGTCCCGGGAATCACATGCGTACAGAGCACAGCTCTACATGAGGAAGAATCATTCCCATGTAGACAAGTGTGATTCATGTCTGTAGAAAAGGAATTCTCTAATGGGAATTTGGCAAAAATGTATCTTAAGAAATTCTGTGACTTGCTGAGTCTCTCCCTCCCGGAGTCAAGAGACTTAAGTTAATGAGTCCATGAAATTGTTCTCTGTCTCAATGTTTTATGGTCCTAAGAGTTAACAGCCCTGGTTAGCTTACCCTCAATTTACTTGTCTCCTGTTTAATGTACTACCCCAGTCCTGTCTGCCACCGGACCTGAATTTACAACCTAATGCTCTATTCCCTAAATGTTTACGTTACTGAGTAAACCTACCCCTTATCTATTCCTTTCCCATATATCCTCATGACCCAACTGAAAACCCCTGTTCTGCATAAGCCCATGAATAATCAATCCAATGTAAATGTATCCTAAAGCTTCTAATAAAAAGCCCAGCTGAGCCACGCCCGGGGCCTTTTCCAAGATGGAGGGAAAGACCCGTGGCTGCCGGACTCTATTCTCAAAGCGTGTCTCTGGGTGAGTTTGATTCACGCAATTGGTGCGGTCCCCCCCCACACGGATTTTGCGGGACGAAATCCACGACAATCAGTGAAGGTTTACTTGAGGAGGATACCTTCTGCGGAGGGTGGATAAGAAATCAGAGGGCTATCTGAGAAACACTGACGGCCAGATTCCATTCCTGGGAATGGAAATGGAAGGGGTGGTCAGATGGAAATAGGATCAGCACTTTTCTGCATTCTACTTAATAAATCCATGTTGATTGTCTATGTTGGAAGAAACTTTTTTTTTTTTTTCAGAAGAATCTATAAATAGATTTTTAAAAATCAACTCTCATCCTTTTAATTTTTGTTATGAGTAATGAGAGATTATGATGAGAAAGATGTGAATATGTTAAAGCTAATGTAGAATAGATGCTCAGTTCATTGTTGGGACTTCTCAGGTCAATGTAGAGAAGAGGGTGGGGGGAAGGGGGTACCTTCCAAATACATTACAACTAAAACATCAGGTATGTTTTGAGGGATAATTTTGGAGCAGATAGAGCTTTCTTTTCTTTTCTTTTCTTTTCTTTTTTCCTTCCTCTTACTGATTCCAGAGAGAGGGGAAGAGAAGGAGAGAGGCAGAGAAACATCGATTGGTTGCCTGTTGTACACACCCTAAATGGGGACCAAACCCGCAGCTGAGGCTTGTGCCCTGACTGGAACCAAACCCAAAACCTCTTGGTTTGCAGGATGACACCCAACCAACTGAGCCACGTCAGTCAGGATGAGGGTAAAGCTTTGCTTTGAAGGTGCAACAGAGGAGTGGTCCATGCTTGGGCAGGAACGGTGGGTTTAAAAAGGAGTTGTGTCATTGTGCTTACCATACCTAGTAAATTGGTAGCAAGGAACACAAAGGCCTTTTTCATTTTCCTGAGACGCTAGACCTCTAATATAGGAGGTAGGGGCCTAGCTGTCTGAGGCTAACTAGTGTTTCTCAACCCCTTTGTCATTGTTACCTCTTTAATTCCGTAATTCCACCCACCCCCATGAAATTTATGTTTATCTGTTTATGTAGTATATGTGCATAGGTTCTTTATGTATAAAAAGCGTGAGAGTATTTTATCCTCAATTTCAGGGGTTAACAGTGAAAACTACTTTTTAGAAACCATATCCTGAGTCCTGGCTGGTGAGGCTCAGTGGATTGAGCGCCGGCCTGCGAACCAAAGAAAGGGTCATTGGTTGGAGTCCCATTCAGGGCACATGCCTGGGTTGTGAGCCAGGTCCCTGGGGGTGGGCATGTGTGAGAGGCAACCACACATTGATGATTCTCTCCCTCTCCTTCTCCCTCCCTTCCTCTCCCTCTAAAAGTAAATAAATAAAATCTTAAAAAAAAAAGAGAGAGAAACTATGTCTTGGATCGTATCCAGCTTTTATAAAAGCTATTTGGCACTAATAATTTTTTGGTAACTGTGCTTCTTTTGTTTTACTAGCTCCAGTGCACTTTTCCAACACATCACTGCATTATTTGAATGCAGTATGGCAGCTATTATCACCTTGCTTGTGAGCGATCCAGTCGGTGTTCTTTATATCCGTTCATGTCGAGTATTGATGCTTTCTGATTGGTACACAATGCTTTACAACCCAAGTCCAGATTACGTGACTACAGTGCACTGTACTCATGAAGCCGTCTACCCACTGTAAGTGTTTATTTAGACTAAGGATCTTTTTTGAAAAATGATAATTATAGATTTAATTTATTTCAACAGGTTGAGCATTGTAAACTGGCATCTAGGCACAGAGGGAAAGACACAGAAATGATTTTCTTGGGGAACACCATCTGATAGGAGAACATAGAAATATATCTTAGTATAATAGAAGGGAAAGTGTTTTTGTATTGGCGTTGAAGTGTGTACAGACACTTACAAAATAAGCCATGCATGTTTCTTAAAAAAGGATTTGTAAGGAAAACCTTTTTGCTGTGCAGCAGAGAAGTAATAGCTGACACACAGGAAGAAGTATGGGCGCTGGAGCGAAAAACAGGCCTGGGTCTGAATCCCGGTCTGCCGCTCATGGTGTCAGCATGAGCCTGTTCAGAGCCTCCTGCAGCTCAGTACCCCCATTCGTGCAGCAGGAACGATGGTCCTCTACACGGTGGGGCGAGGGTTAAATAAGTCCGTACACATCAGATGCAGGGCGGCGCCTTCCATGTAGGAAGCACCGAGTCGTAGCTGATATTGTTAGAGTGTCTGGGTTAATGTTCTTTCTTTGTTGTTTTTATTCTTTTTTTCCAAATGCAATTTCCAATGTTTTAAAAATATCAATTTCGTGCTATGTATTGCATTCTATATAATACCATCCCAGACTACTTCATTTTCAGAATTTTTGTAAATTGCTAGTGTTCATGGGGTGTGTTTTTGAGAAAATTCTTAATAGTACTAAGTGTCAAAACACGCATATACATATGTAAAAAGGTCGTTTTCAAAAAATGAGATCCAAGTATAAAGATGTGAAAATCTTTTACACCTGCCCAGCTTTAGCCCTGCAAATTATTTATTCCATGTATATATTCTCTCTCTCTCCATATATATGGCTAAAATACATGTATATATAAAGGACTGATAAAGCCCTTTGTTGATTTTTATAGAGCTGAACCCTCAGCTTCAATGAATGAAATAATAGCTACATAGTATTCCAGCATGAATGTACTATAAAATTTAACCAGTTTTCTGTTGTTGAATATTTATTTTCTTCCTGAGTTTTCTTTATTACATGATCCCCAAAAAACCGTATTCATAAAGCTTTTTTGTGTATCTCTGAATATTTCCCTTTGATAAATTTCTACAAGTAAAGTTGCTGGATAGAAGGATATAAACATTTTAGGATTTTGGACGAACATTTCCAGACTGCCTCCTGAAAAGGGACCAGCATACACTCTTCACTAACATATGAGAGTCCTTCTGGCTAGCCTTCCGCAAATGTGAATATCCGATGGGTAGAATTAATATACTTTTTAACCTTTTATAGGATCAATGATAAACTATTTTAGAACATATTTTTGATAATATAATTTCTTATTTTACAGCTACACCATTGTATTTATCTATTATGCCTTCTGCTTGGTATTGATGATGCTGCTTCGACCTCTCCTGGTAAAGAAAATTGCCTGTGGGTTAGGGAAGTCTGATCGATTTAAAAGTATTTATGCGGCACTTTACTTCTTCCCAATTTTAACTGTGCTTCAGGCAGTCGGCGGAGGCCTTTTATGTAAGTTTGTTGGGAAAATAGCATGTGTAGTTATTATATACAATGAACAATATTTTCACCGAATATAATTTTTGTGCCTTTTCTTTAAAATAGAATTTTTTTTTAATTCTGGAAAATAAACCATAGTATATATTTTTGCTGAAATATAATCCTTATTTTAAAAAGTGATGGGTTTTTTGGAATGAGATAGAAATTCTCAAGAAATCAGTGGCAGCTAATCGAAACTGATTTCTATTTAGACAGTGCTTTGCATTTGAAACTTATAACCTAAACAGGAAGATTTTTAAGACCTAAGTATAAATTAGAAAACAAACTGGTTTTTGCCAATAATATATGGAAGTTACTCTTGGTGATGTATCCTATTTATCATTGTTAGGCCTTAGATTTCTAAGTTCCTTTATGGAAGCCTTTTCAATACAATAAAAGAAGCTTCAGTATATATATTTTTTATCTTATTATTATTTTTTATCCTCATCTGAGGTCATGCTTATTGATTTAAGAGAGGGGAAGGGAGGGAGAGAGTGAAGCAGAGAAACATCCATCAGTTGGCTCTCGTAGGCACACTGTCTCCGCCCCACCCCGGGGACCAAACCGGCAGCTGAGGCCTGTGCCCTGACCAGGGCTCGAACCTGCATTCCTCTGGTGTACTAGATGATGCTCCAACCAACTGAGCCAAACTGGCCAGGGTGATTATTTTAGTATAACTATTCATGCATGTATCCAGCAGACTAAACCGTCATACAAAAGAAGAAAAAGAAAAGGCTGGCGTTAAAGGGCTCACATACTACTAAGAAAGTTGCAGTAGCTGAGAGGCACACTGTGACACTGTCCGTTGTTGCAGGGATATTAGGTACCATCTTTGATGTGGGGCCTACCAGGTACAGAGGGCAAGCCTTCTGGCCTGAAGGGCCTAGGCAAGACGGCATCAGCGTGCAAGTCTTGTAGCGTGATGAATTTGGTTCAGGATTAGGGTGGTGCTTTGAGGGTAAGGCCAAGGGAAATTGCAGACTAGTCCAGGGGCTTCGTTCCCTCATATTCTGGTCTAAAGATTTATTGTTTTCAGCTGGACTGCATGGCATTTGAAAATCTGTAGTTCCTTCTAGCTCCTGCCATTCTCTTTTTCCTAAGATTTGGCCCAGACTTCAGCCATTTACCTGCCTGGCTGGCCTCTGTAGGCATCTGAGGTTGATATTCTTGCTCTAGGGAATAGAGACCTACTCTAAAAAGGATTTTAGGCAGAAGAGAGACATGACTAGGTTTGCATTCTAGAGAGATAACTTGGTGGTAGTGTGGAAGATGAATGGGCAGGGGAACAGAACCTGGGGCAGCAGTTAAGAGATGATGAGCCAAGTCTGTCTGACCTAAAGCAGAAAGACGCTAGGAATGAAAAGCTCCTTTGAAGATAGAGTTAACTGAACTAGGTGACGTTGAACACAAGGGTGAGGGAACGGGAGGAGAATACAATGAAGCAGCTTTCTGACTGGGTAATGGTGAATGGAAAAATGGAATATTACAAGCAAATAGGTTGGTGAAAAGTGAAGTCAGTTTTGGCTATGCGTGGAGTGGTCGACAGAGTACGGGTTATTGACACCTGTCTGGTGTCAGGGCTGGAATGATTTAAGAATTGTCAGCTTTCCAATCCCTGTGTCCTGGGCATGAGTCTCTCACAGGATTGGCTGAAAAATTTTCCAGTTATGGGGACAAATGTACTGTTTGAATTTTTGTTTGTTTATTCAGAAAATTTGCTTAGTTTTCAACAGAATGCCAATGTCTGTTTTCCAGATTACGCCTTCCCGTACATTGTGTTGGTGTTGTCCTTGGTCACTCTCGCTGTGTACATGTCGGCCTCTGAAGTGGAGGTAGGAAGAGCCTTTCCTTTGTTAGGGTTTTTTTTTAACAGGTTTCACGTTTGAACAGGAGAATCATACATATGATGTGACAGCCCAATGGGTTGTCTTGGTGATCCTTGGCTAACTGATGACACTAAGTAGCTCTTAGCTCACTGGTTATGTTTATGAAAGGTTGTCCGTCCACTGGACTCTGTTTGCCTGGAAATGAGTGAAGGAGCCAGGCTCAGCTATCAAGCACGCTGGAGAAAAAAAATCCTTTCAATTTTTTGCCCAAAGAACATTTTCAATTATGAAATGTTGAAACTTACATCATTTTGAGGGAAACATGAAAGTGCTTTATTGTATATAGCACTAATTTTATACTATTTACGATGGCAACGCTGTCATCAGTAATTATATTATGCATTCTCCTCCCTTCTATGTTGTGTCCCCAATTTTATTTTTTTTGATTTTGGGTGTTTACTTTTGTCCTCCAATATCTATAATATTTTAGTGATTTGGAAATAACATTAATAGTAACATGAGTTCTGATACTGTTTCTGATTTGAGATACCCATTTTGTGCCTCTAACTTTTCATTATTTCAGTGGAAGTTCACTGTTAGAAAGGCCTTTTATTTTGAGGCTAAATTCTAAAGGAATAAAGTGTCAAATGCCTTAGCACTACTCCACCCCGTACTTGCTGACCCACTGTTCACGCCCTGTCTCTGACTGCCCGCCGCACTGGGGGAGAGCGTGCTGTCTCAGAATTCTTAAGAAAGCTCAACCCAGAGAAAGTCAGTTGTAAACTATTTGGAATGATTGCTGTTGATGCTTCTCTTTCTGTTACATCAGCGAGAAAGTGAGCAGGAGTGACTTGTAGGCAGAATAGTACAGTAGAGGAACTAGACGGAATATTTTGATAGTGATTACTCACAGGTTCCCATTTGTATACTGTCCCCATTTCTCCTGTAATCTGTAATCAGTAATGTAGTATGTATAAGTAAAGAAGATAAGCAAATTAGTTTTGGCACTTTTTTCAACTCTAGAGAAATATTTGAGGGGAAAATGATTAAAATGAAGTTTGCGAATTTTTTTGTTATCTATAGCTTACTGTGGGTAGTTAGCTTGAAATTTGTTTGTCTCTCTGCCCCTGGGAACCTCCTGTGTGAAATGTTTATGTACTTCAGTGAGCACTCTACCCATCGATCAGAAGTGGAGACCGGCATCAGGAAAAGACAGTCCAGCTGTAGCTGAGCTGATGAGCCCTTTAGTAAAAGAAAGTCATGAATACTGCAAATTACACTGCAGAATGTTTATTAGCGCGTGTAGCTATTACTTTTGTACTAATTTGGTCCTTCCAATTTTGGCATATTATAGAGCTATATTCGAGATTAAAAGGAAATCAGAGTAGTCACATGTCATTTCTGCTGCCTTCAATTACGCAGGAGTGCTGGAGGTGAAGGAATTTGGTGTGTGCACCTCCTGCTTCTCACCTGTAGACTCAGCTGCAGTGGAGCAGGGCAGGAGGAAGGCACATCATGGGGAGTCCCCCTTCTGGCCACTCTTTCCAAAGGAGCCACAGTTTCCAGCACCGAGCGGTGCTGCACACTAGAGCTTAGAGACACGGGCCGCCGGCCTGGTGCCGCCTCTGCCCGCCCATGGGACCGCTGGAAGCCTCCTCTCCTCCCCTGGAAAGTGTAGTGGGCTAGCGTGAGTGCTCTCGTAGGTCCCTGTTAGCTCCAATGGTCGGTGATTCTGAGGTTATGATTTTTAAATAGATTTAATTAAAATAGAGTAAATGATCTAGCTGATTCAGTCCGATGACGTTTCTCTTCCCTTTCTTTGATGAACTTGCACAGAACTGCTATGATCTCCTGGTCAGGAAGAAGAGGCTCATTGTGCTCTTCAGCCACTGGCTGCTTCATGCTTACGGAATAATCTCCATTTCCAGAGTGGACAGACTCGAGCAGGACTTGCCCCTTTTGGCTTTGGTGCCCACGCCAGCCCTTTTTTACTTGTTCACCGCAAAATTTACTGAACCTTCGCGGATACTCTCAGAAGGAGCCAATGGACACTGAATATAAAATGCCAAAAAACCAAGAAGTATTCTTAATAAAAAAGTACGGAAATAAAAAAACATGTATTAGTATTCTTCTGCCACACATGGAAATAAGATTGTCAGTATATCTTCATGTTCTTGGTTGTTTTGTTTGGTTTTGGTTTTGCCTTGAGACTTTATGGTTAGACTTGGAAAGTACAGAATGCGCTGTTCCACAGTGCAGCACACGGGACACTCACAGCACACTGTCCTGTGACACTAGAAGCCTTTTAGGAAGCTCTCGCCTTGCAACGATTTAGTTATTGTTTAGAGTAAAATCATGTTTCCGTGTACCTACCAGTATGTTGTTTCTGTTTTTAAGAAAACTTTAACAAGTATAATCTGAAATCCTTAGTTTTGCCCCAATTGTGCATGCCCATTGTGTTTCAACTGGTTTTTCCGATGTAATGAATTATAAAGACACACATACCTGTGGGCCTGGTAGCGAACATGGAAGTAAAGGATGTTGTTCTTACCTATTTATTTTGACCAACACAGTATTTTGAGCTATTACAAAAATAGACCACAATTTATGTAACAGGTTTTCTGTTTACGGGTAGTTTGCTTGAAGTTATCTTCTGGTTATTCCTGTTCGTGTAAAGAAAAACAGTCATGAAAAACTTAACTACAAAAAGCCTCAAATGTTCTGACATTTGTATTTGCCACAATAATCATGGAAATTCAGAATATTAGGTAGTGAGATGAATGTCTTTTTCCCAAATGAATAAACACGTGTGCTCACATACTCCTTTCCTCTTACAACTCTTTTGTTTTTGCAGAACATCATTACTCAAAAAAATTTTATTGTTGTTCAACTACAGTTGTCCCCATTTTTCCCCCATTACTCTCACCACCCCCCCGCCGACCTCCCTCATTCAGTTCACTCCCCCCACCGACACACACACATTTTCTTTGCCCATGGGTCCTTTATACAGGTTCTTTGACTTGACTCTCCCATGTCCCTGCCCCCCACCCCCGCTTTCCCCCATTATCTCCCTCTCCCCTTCCCCCTCCCTTCTGGTCACTGTTATTTATTTCCATGTCTCTGGTTCTATTTGGCTCGCTTGTTTGTTTTGTTGATTAGGTCCCACCTATAGATGAGATGTCTCATTTTTTAAGGATGCATACGCATGCCATATTTTTGGATTCTGAAGTACTTTTCCCCCTACATTGTGAGATCTCTGAATCTTACAATTGGTGGCTTCTTAGATTTAACAAA
>PVJI01030576.1:0-14025 GCA_004026765.1 Micronycteris hirsuta | reverse complement strand
TAGTTTTCTGAGGAAATTCCATACTGTTTTCCACAGTGGCTGCACTAGTCTGCATTCCCACCAACAGTGCAGTAGGGTTCCCTTTTCTCTGCATCCTCTCCAACATTTGTCTGTTGATTTGTTTATGATGGCCATTCTGATTGGTGTGAGGTGGTATCTCATTGTGGTTTTAATTTTCATCTCTCTGATGGCTAGTGATACTGAGCATCTTTTCATATGTCTCTGGGCCCTCTGTATGTCCTCCTTGGAGAAGTGTGTGTTCAAGTCTTTTGCCCATTTTTTAATTGGGTTTTTTGTCTTCCTGGAGTGAAGTCGTATGAGTTCTTTATATATTTTGGAGATCAAACCCTTGTCCAAGGTATCATTGGCAAATACGTTTTCCCATTTAGTTCGTTCTCCTTTTATTTTAACGCTGTTTTCTTTAGCCATGCAGAAGCTTTTTAATTTGATGAGGTCCCATTTGTTTATTCTTTCCTTTATGTCCCTTGCTTTAGGGGACATATCAATGAAGATGTTGCTGCATGGAATGTCTGAGATTTTCCTGCTGATGTTTTTCTGGCACTTTTATGGTGTCACAACTTATATTTAAGTTTTTTATCCACCTTGAATTTATTTTTGTGTATGATGTAAGTTGGTAATCAAGTTTCATTTTTTTGCATGTAGCTGTTCAGATCTCCCAACACCATTTGTTGAAGAGGCTATTTTTACTCCATTTTCTTCTTCTTCCCCCTTTGTCAAATATTAATTGACCATAGAGACTTAGGTTTCTTTCTGGGCTCTCTGTTCTGTTCCATTTGTCTATGTGCCTATAGCATATAGCTCAAAAGAACAGGAGCTTGGTTATGATAGTTGATAATTACTGAGTCCTGTTACCTCCCTACACACTCTCCCTCTCTGCTAAGGACTGGCTTTTCTTAAGCCAGGGGTATTTTGCACCTTTTCCTCAATCCTGCAACTTCTGTAAACTCTCTCCCCAATTATTTCCAAATGACAGGAATGTAACCTCATAATTAGTCTTTTGAATAGTTTTTTAAAAAATATGCATTCATTATGCTTGTATGTATAGTCTTTGAAAATCAGGAGCTGTTAGGTAAAGAAAGCATTTTTTTATAGTACATCTTATAAGATGTAATTAGAGTAGATATTTTATCAAACCACATGCATTCTCAATTAAAAATAACAACAGAGCTTCTCTTGCCCTTTGTCTTTGTCCTTTGGTGAATATGTTGCTGAATGCTACTCTTTAGTTTCTGCAGCTAGTTTAGTTAATGCCTTGTGTTCCAAGCAACACAAGTATTTACCATTCCCTGCTCCTTCCCATTGTCCATCTGACTTTATTCTCTTATTCATAGAAGTTAGCAGTTCCAGTTTTCCAACTTGTTTTCACTTATTCTCTGACTCAGAGGCTTTCAAATTGAATTTTTATTCAAAAGAATTGCTTTATGAGAGCCCAATGAATAAAATAAATAAAAAGTTGAACTCTTCTGATCAAAGGCACACATCTGGGAATACCAACCGCACATTTCCCTGACTGTTATTTGATTTTGCTGTTAACATACATTACTGTATCTCCCTCTCAACATTACTGCCACAATTCCTATTTTTTTCTGAATGTCCTGTGTTATATACCCCTTCTTCCGTGGGTTCTATAGTGTTCTATGCATATCTCTATCATTGTTCTTGCCCCATTGAACTTTAATTTGATTTGTTTCTCTCACTAGATGATGAAGTTCTTACGGCAGGGACTTCTGTACCTCCAGTGCCTAGTAACACTTAGTAGACATTCTATCAAAGTTGTTCAGTGATTGAATCATTGGCCAGGTCCAAGATCTGAGATGTTAAATCAGAAAGGGTAGATAAATAAAGCTGGGATCTAATTGCTGGACACCTGGTAACAGATTCAATAGGTAGACTGTCATTAAAAAAGTCATACTGGAGGGTCCCGGTTCGATTCCCAGTCGGGGCACATGCCTGGGTTGCAGGCCAGGTCCCCAGTGAGGGCCATGTGAGAGGCAACCATACATTGCTCTTTCTCCCTCTCTTTCCCCCTCCCTTCTCCTCTCTCTAAAAAATAAATAAATAAAATCTTAAAAAAAAAATTCATACTGGGCAGAAGGTATGAGAGGCCCAGAGGCGACCTATGTCAATCAGAAACTCTACAGGACAGAAATGGGACGCTAAAATTAGGATATTTCCTGGGAGATATATGAGGCCTGTACAGAAAGTATCCAGCCATCTAATGTGAAAAACAGAGACATTTATTGAAGAAGATACAAGATACAAGAAACATTGTACATAGGACAATGACACCTCAGTCCCTTTCAAAGTAGGCACCTTGGGACCTCACACGGTTCTCCCAACTGCAGCATGATGTTCCTTCTGGTAGGAGAAGCCACAGAATGAATTTTGCCATAACATGTTTCATGTAAAGATCCTGCATCAAAATCTTGGACACAGTAGTTTCTGGAATCCTCACATCAGCTTCTAATTCTCACATTGTCAGTTGCTGATCTTTATTGATTGCAGCCAAAACACATTCAACATTCTCAAGTATTCTGCTTATTGCAGGCCTTCTAGAACAGGGATCACTTTCAAAAGATTCTCAACCATCTTTGAAACATTTGTGTCCCACTTTTATTTGTGCTGCACTCATTGCATCATTCCCAAAGTCCTTCTGAATCATTTGAATAGTTTCTGTGGAGGAATGTCCAAGCTTAACACAAAATTTGATGCAGATCCATTGTTCTTCTCACTCAGTCATTTTGTATGTGATGGCTAAACAGTACACATGCTCACTCAGTGGTGTCTATCGCTCTCACTGATTGGTACAGTGAAGTCATCGTTATTCACAGAGGCACATTCCAGTCCATTCTCCTTGGCTGCCAGGTTACATCAATGTCATGTGAACTGTTCTCATTATATTAACAATAACTGGACTGTTTCTTGGCAGACCTTGTATTTACAAACAGACTATCTTTAAGGGTTCATATTCTGGAGTGTAGAGCAACACAGGATATGATGCAGTAACCTGGAATTAGTGGCAATTGAACTATTACCAATCTAGGCTTAAAGAAAAAAGGGAGCAAACCATTCCCAGGACCCCAGAAAGAGTCATGTAGAGGAGGCCATCCTGAGAGAAATGATCCTTAATCAGTGGACAGAGTGAGGTACAGAATCAGGGGAATAAATGCCCCAACCTCTCTCTTCTCCCTTCCAGCAATCTTTTTTATGGCTCCCCACTGGATGATTCCAACTGGAAGTCTGAGAGAAAGCAGCCTAGTGATGCAGTTCACTCAGGTCAGTGTCCCAGGGCAGAAGGCAGGAAGGAAAAGTAGGGGAGTGGATCTGGAGGGGCAATTAAAAGATGTCCAGCATAAGATATAAGGTATGGGACTCAGTATAAAAGTGAAGAGAAGATGGTTGTTTGCCAGATTAGAGAGATATGAGGGAAGGAGAGAGTTATTAGCTCACTGTATTATTGCTGCATTGCAAACAACCATAAAATCCAAGTGGCACCAGCTATATGCATATATTTAGCTTGTGTGTCTGTGTGTTTTCTAGGTTGAGTCCACTTGGGGTGGTCTGGCTGGAGCAGCTTCTTCTGTGTGTCTCTCGTCATCCTGGCACCATCAAACCCACCCACGGATGCTCTTCTCATAGAGACGTCTGAAGTGAAAGGAATCGAGGCTAATTCTGTAAGTGTTCTTCAAGCAGCTGGTCATGTCACATGACCTGTAATGTTCTATTGGGCAAAACAAGTCACATGGTCAAGACTAGGATAGAAAAAGTGACTAGTTCTGAACAATAGCTTTATCACCACCAAAGATGATCCTGCATTTCTCTTCCTATTATCTTTCAAATATTGGTTAAGGGAAATGTTGACAAATGATAGAGGATCTTCTGATGGATCTTAGGAAATTCTCTTTAGCACTGTCCTTCCTCAAAGCCATACAGTTATCTACCTAAAATAAAATTAGAATATATTAACAGCAGATCCTGCTGTTAATTCCTACACATTCAGCATCTTCATAGAAGCAAAATTAAAATGCAATTCAGCACTAAGAAGGAAAGTAATTTTTTACTGCATTATTTTTGGAAATGTCTACATCAAATAAATGCATATAATATTCTATAACTGGTGTATAAACTCATCAGGACTGGCATTTAAAAAATGAAAAGAACCTTTTAGAAAGGTACATGACATTTTTGGGATGCATATGTGGCTTGATTTCAAATATAACTCAGGAAATCCAGTGGCTTTTAAAAACGTGAAGAGGAATAACTTTGCATTCCTGGTTCATGATAAATTCAAAGATGAAAATATGTGAAATTTTGTTTCTTTTAAAAGCTAGAATGTAATGGTATAATAAATTGGTATGTAAAGATAAATTATTCCATTCATTTATTCACTTATTTTTATCATTCAATCAGTTGAGGTTTATTGAGCACCTATTATAAAAATTGTGGTTAAAGAGGTTATTGAGACACAATTTCTACCATCAAGAAATTTATGACCTTGCTGGAGAGAAAAAATGTAAACAAGTTATAGGCAAGAATAACATAAAGACTACTTTTCTTTAAAGCTCATGCTAAGTTTTCTGAGAACAGACCTGTGGCTTGGGACCCAACGTATGGTATTAGTGGTATTTAATAACAATTGAATGTGAACAAGAAATGATTCATTCCAATGGGGAAACTTAAGGGAAGTTTCATGGAGAATATGGTATTTAGTTGAACTGTAAAAGATGGGTAAAATTTCAATAAGTGAGAAAGATTGGGAAGATAATAAGGACGTTATAGTTGAGGGAACAACATAAGCAAAGCACAGTTGTGTAAGATTTCCCAGCGTGTTAGGGCAATAGCGAGTATGACATAGCAATGGTGTCTAAATAGATGTATTGGAAGATGGGAACAAGGAGAAAGTTTTGGAAAGGTTGTTTGGAAACCTGAAACTGAGCTGAGGAGTTTGCATTTTGATGTGTGAACACTGGGGAGCCACTGATGGCATTTAAGAAGGGAGTATAAGTGTGTAATCCAGGTGGCTATTTAACAGTAAAATTGGGTAGCAAATGAGTGAGTGCAAGCTGGGACCCGTTAGGAAGCTCCAGCAACACACCAAGCAAAAGATTGATGTTTCAGGCTGGAATAGGGCAGTTGCAGAGTCAGGAGAGAGGAGAAGGTGGGTGTGGCAAATGGCACAGGCCTTTGGCACCCAGATTGGTGTAAGTTGAGAAGAATTTCTTTGATTCCAGTAACTCAAGCCTGGGTGACTGTAAGAATGCTGGGGCCATGGCTGAGAGAACTAAGGAGGACAGCATGCTTGGTCTCCCTTCAATTTTGCAATGTTGAGCTGGAAGTCGAGGGGCCATCTGTGCAGCTATAGCTATTAGACAGTTGGAAATTTGAGTCTGGCGCTCCAGAGGGGGTGGTGTAATGGGTTGCAGCCCCAAAATCTTGTCGGGCATAAATTTGGAGTGACCAGACTACTTTTGAGTGGTGAATCACGACCATTACAAAGACTTTCTAAACAAGTCATACAATTTTTATGATGCAGTATAATACTCAATATTTTTCTTTGATTCTTTCTTGCCACATCACTGTAATCCTTTTCTTCTCTTCTTTATACATTAACCAGAGCAGGAAGACTTTTTTTTCTCTGAGGCTCCTGCTCAATTTGGTGAGGTCCAAAGAAACAATATGTTAAGAGCAATTTGAAAAGTCTTGCTCTGTTCTTAAGCTGGCTCTAACGGCTCAGAGCCATGGCTCTCTGAGGTGTGTATGCCTTTGTCCCTAGTGCAGACTGGGAGGGGTTTACTGCTGCCTCAGATGACCACCACAACTGGTGCCTGTGCACCAGGACAGCCAGACGGTATTGCACAGCCAGCATCCAAAGAAAGCAAATTTTGAATATAAAACCCTGATTTTGAAAACAGTTCTGGGCACTGTCCCTTTACTGGAGCCCCTGCTCCGAGCCAATGTCTGCTCTGATCCTGTTTTGGGGCTTTGCTTTCCATTTCTGTCCTCACAAAAACATTTTTGACCCAGCAGCACACTTAGGCTCCTTGTTTTTTATTTCTTTTTAGTCATGGTAAAAAATATGTAACATAAAATTTGCCATCCCGAGTATTTTTAGCATACTGTTTGGCAGTGATGAGTGCATTCATGTTGCTGTGCAGCAAGGTCTGGAACTCCTTTTATCTGGCAGAACTAAAACTCTACACCCATTAAACAAAAGCTCCCCAAACCCCTCACCCCTACCCCTGGCAATTACCTTTCTACCCTCTGTCTTTTTGAATTTGATACCTCTAGGCACCTCACAGAAATGGAATCACATAGGTTTTGTCTCTTTGCGATGTCTTCCTGGTTTTGGTCCATCTCCCTGGGTGGGATTGGAGCTCACATTAGGCATTGGCACTTTGTGTTCCTGTAGACAGGATAAGGGCTTGAAGCCTTTACCCCACTGGCATTATGCTGGGCCTGTGCTACCCTCTCTGAGAAAGACCACTCTCATTAGATGTCTTGAAAGAATACTTTAGCTACGTGTAATTTCCCACATCCTGTCTGCTCCTCATCAAATCCTGGAACTGGAAGGAATCCTGCAGCTTAGAGGACTCAGACTCTTGCCTTATGGTACAACATGCCCCTCCGTCCAACTCTGCAGGCAGGTTAAATGACAATGGGAAGAACGCAAGATTCTGCAAACCAGGAGAGCCTAAGAATGGCAGCTTAAAGAATTAGAGTATAGACAATGAGAAAACAATCACTCCAGAAGTTTGGCATTTATATTGTACTTTTTCTCGGCCTACCAAATATTATCTTAACAGTGAGGCAAGCCCTTAAGAAAATTGCAGTCTGAGTCCCCTAATAAGTACCCCACTGGTTGACCTTTTGATTTAAAACTGAAGATGTCATTCTTGAAAACTCGGAAAGGGACACAGGCCACTGAGGCTGTTTTGTGATCACAGAGCAGTCTCTTTAGTATGGCGCCATGGCGGACCTGGGTGTGGGGTGGGAACACGGGCACCGAAGAATCACACACAGCTCCAGTGAGAATCTGTGGTGTTAGTGTTACGGTTTAGTTCAAACCCTCAGTGGGAGAGCGCATCCTGTTCTTTTAGAACTCTCTGGATAAAACCTTTCCTACCTGGGCAACCTATCTTGTCTGATTGATTCTCTGTTGTACCTCCAGCTTTTAACTCAATGCTCAACACACATGAAGAATTCAGTAAATATTTGCTGAATGATAAAAAAGAATACATATGAGATCAGTCTTCATTTTTAAATCTTCAAAGTCTCATTTCTCAACATGCAACTTGAGCCCGTAGCTATCATCTTTAACACAATAGCAGTTTAGTATATTTAAATAATATTTTCAAGATTACAAAGAGATTAAGAAGGTGCAATGGGACCTAAATCCCCCATCTGAGCACTCAGGCTATCAGGTCCCTGGGATTTCTTGTGATCTCCTACCAATTTAATAGTTTTTTTTCCCATTGCTCAATAAAATGTAGTATTGGAAAAACTAGTATAAAAAGTTTAGTTAGTTGTAGGGAGATTTAGAGCGCTCCTCAATTGTCTTTTTTTCCTATTTAACGGAAATAGAAGGAACTGGAAATATACTTGGGCTGGAAGTACTCTGGATTCAAGGAACTGGTTAATATCGATAATTAGTACTGCCTTCCCAGGGAGCCAGGGCCTGTCTCACTACCAACTATGATATTCTCAATACAGTCCAGTCCCCAGCATGTGGGCTGAGCAATTCCCAACAGGGACTTGGAGTGAGATGGGAAACTCTGAGGAGAGAGGCAGACCCATGACCCAGCTCCCTGTACTGCTGGCCTGGGGCCAGATCCTCTGCTCCTTTTCAATGATGGAGTTGAGGTGAATGGCCAGGGCAGAGAGAGAGGGAAGAATCTTCTTGTTTTGTTTGTTTGTTTGGTTTGTTGTTGGTTGGTGGTGACTTTTGGAGAGAAATATTGTCAAACATCATCCAAGCGATCATCACATAGGGAGGGCTCTACATCTGGAGTCCCAGCAGGACTAACATCGCTATCGAGTGTCTCTGCCTATGAGTTTCTCAAGATACAGTGCTGAGTACAAAGTTATTTACTGAGTGCCAATGAGAGAGAAATGTAAAAGGAGAAATGCCATGGCCTTTGTCTAGGAGGCCCTTACATTGTAGTGAGAGAAACAAAATAGGCGCACACATAACACTTAGTGAATAAAGCCATCTAATATGAGCTAATCATTTGTTATTAACACTAAGTGCAACAAACAAAACATTTTAGATTCGAACTCCGAACTCTGCTGAGGAAGGAAAACATGGCTGGATCCTAAAAGGTGTGTTGGTGTGGAGCGTATTTTTGTTGTTTTCCACCAACATGTATTCCATCTTCTTATAGTAAGTACTAATTCTCTAATTTTGTGGTGGGGAAACTAACTGCCCCTTTGCTGCTTTCAGCCCTTGTGTTTTAGGTGCCAACTCCCCTGTTGGCTCCGTGGGAATGATACAACACTGACGCCCAGCCATCTGCGAACGCCATTCCTCAGGCCACGGTCCACTGAGGGATAAATACGTGACCTAGTTCAGCTCAATCAGAGCTAATCAGATTCAACACAAGAACTTTTGCATGATCAGAGATAAGGCTTTTCTATTAACTGCAGCTTTTTTGCCTTCATGAAGAACAAGCAAGGCTGAAAATGGAGCTAACCCAATGCAGGGAAAAGCTGAGAGAGGCAGAGAATTGGACCTGATGGCTTTACTTAAGTCCTTCAAACCGATATTACTCTGTCCATTTTAGTTATGTAACCCAAAACTTTCTCTTTTTTACTTAAGAAATTTGGGTTGGGTTTCTGTCACTTGCAATCAAAAGAGACCCAATTTGTGCAATGGGAAAGGTGGAGGGACAAAAGCAATCTAGTGAGAAAATGCACAAGTCAAGGTAAAGAGGTACAGGGATTATGGCATCCTGTGACAATAGTAGGGGGCTTTTATGCTTGGGACAGATGCTGATGCTAGAAAATAACTTGGGCATTTAAGTAGTGTCAGCTCTTAACAACCCTGGGAAGTCAGGCACAGAAATTCAAAGTCAGGGTGAAGACAGTGGGAGCGACAGCAAGGTTTGATATGACGCACAGCTCCACCTTTGGTTGATACAATTTATTTTTCAGCACTCCTGAAAGTATCTGATATATGGCATCTACACTCATCATAGATTTATACTAATCAATATAAGTATAATAAAACTAAATTAACTAATGTTTCAACTACGTAAACACTGAAACAGACAAGGCCCCTTGACTTCCGTGGACTCATTGATAGGTTTTGTTTTTCAAATTCAGGATTCCGGAAGCTTCAGTGTCATTGCTGGCATTTGCAGGCATTCTGTCGAGGCCCTTTTTGCCTTCAGAGACTCCTGCGAATCACATGGACCCAAGAATGTCTTCTGATTCTTCCAGTGACCACATTTCCCCTCTGTCCTTCCTGGATGTCTCCCACCCTGCGGACTTGCTTCTAACAGACAAGGAGGCGTCCTGTGTTGGGGTGACAGACTTGTTACTGTCCACTTGTGGTCAGGCAGGTGTAAGCCAAGCCTTACCCCTTCCCTGGGTATTTTCACTTTAGCTTAATCTTGACCTTGGTCGATATTTTGAATTCCTGTCTCTTCTTAAGAAGTCTTGTATAGATCTTAGAGGCCTCAGATGTATTTATAGTGACTTTCCACAGGCTTGGTAATAGACCTGGTCAGAGATTTATGCCAGCCTTGTTAATCTCTGTTGAAGGAAAGCAAAGCTTCTGCATTGATATGCCTCCAAGAGTATTCCTGGCCAGACCAATGAATTTGTGAGATGTTGGTCTTATCTCCTTTCTTAAGATGCTTGTTAGAAGGCCAGCTTAGAGTTTAGATAAGATTTCCAAAAGTGAAGTCAATGCCTATGTCTACGTCAATATATTTCCAGCAAACATGGAATGGGCTTACACCACACCTTTCCAAGAAGGAGCTAATTAAGGGGAAGACTGGTGGAAAAGGAGAAGATGAGATAGGGGGTGAGCTCTTGTCCTCTGGGTTTACAGAATGAGGGGGATGGTGTGGTCATTTGCCACATGGAACTTTCTCCCAGTGAGTGAAGGACTCAGCTGAGGTCTGAGATATGAAAGACACAGCTGGCATTCATTTTGGAGTCTGAGTCCCTGCTTTTAAGTATTTCAGCTCCCTGCTTCTGAGGGACACAGGTTTCTTTACTCTTCCCATAACCATGCCCTCAGTCCAGGCTCTTTCTGCACCAAGACCTCAGTACAGTAGGAATCAGTCCCATGCTGGTGACGTCTCTCTCTCTCTCCCTCTCTGTATCTCTCTGCAATTTAACTGAGTGGATTAGATGTATTGCTTTTGAAGAAATGCTAGTATAACCTGGTCTAGATTTAAGTGAGATGTGATGGAGCAATCAGCCCGAGACAGACTTCACCTCTTTTTTTCTTCTTCTGGTAGCTTTTTATTCTCGGGGGCTTTAAACGCCAGTCGGACTTCCTTTAACTCCTTTAACTCTCAAGCAGTTGTTTCTTGTGCCTTTCCATTAGGGAGTGAATTCCCCCCTCTGCACCTTCCCCCATATCCGTGTTTCTAAAGGGCATTAACTCTTCCAGAAATACCTGGGCAGTATATAAACAAGCACATTTCCGTGCCCCAGCCCCACAAGGATCCCCTTTCAGAAGAGCTAGGATGAGGCACTCCACGTAATTCTCATTACACTATAGAGCATTTGAAAACCTGTGCCTTTAGGGGATTTACAACTTGGTTTAGGTGGGGTTTGTCTTCAACTAGGTGAATTAAGCTCTCAAGGTTTCAACAGGGCGAAGCAGCTCAGAAGTAGAGGCTGGCTTGATGTGCAGTTGTGGGGCGAGGTGAGTGATACTCACTTGTCAGCTGAGCTCATCTTACCCCTGTCATGTCTGGCAGTTGGACAGCTTTAATAACTTTCTGTGATGCTTCCTGTAGAGGCAGAAAGCTGTTTTGAAACCTCCACGTTCCCAGCACTGTCTGTGCCATCTCTAAATGTCCTGGTCTTTCCAATGACCTTGCTGACAGAGCCAGTGAACGTCAGGAAGCAGGCGAGCAACCTGCCTTCCTGTGCTGGCCAACTCATGCATGAACTTTGATAAGGATATTGGCGTGTTTAATGGTGTATAATTAACTATTCAAACTCCATTTCACTCAGCGGGACTTCAGAATTACTTTTGGAATGGTAAAGAGATTTCTGGAGTTTTTCTTGTTTTAAGTTTTCTTGATGCTGGTTTTAGTAAAAGACTTCAGGAAACAGCTTTTCCAGAGAGAAGTCTGTGTTGTAGGTAGGAGCTAATTCCTATTTGCATAAAATGATTAGGGGATTAGATTTTAAAATTGATTTTTTTAAAAGATTTTATTTATTTTCAGAGAGAGGAGAAGGGAGGGAGAAAGAGCAATGTATGGTTGCCTCTCACATGGCCCTCACTGGGGACCTGACCCGCAACCCAGGCATGTGCCCCAACTGGGAATCGAACCGGGACCCTCTGGTTCCCAGCCCGCGCTCAATCCACTGAGCTACACCAGCCGGGCAAGGGGATTAGATTTTAAATGTGACCATTAACTTAACATATCTACTGATTAATATCACAAAGACTGAGATATCACCTAAAACTGTCAGATGTGTAAGGTAAGTTTTGAAATACTAAAAACTAGAGTTCACTAGTATGGGGTTAGCGCCAAGTACATAGCACGGGCTCATAGACGGCAGATGCCGGGAGAGGAGTGGTGAACTGTTGGAGGGTGAACTGAGTAACTATTGACTGAGAAACAGCTTTGTGTTTAGTGAGAACAATAAAAATGTCCTCTGTGTTAGCCAGGGTTTATGTAAAATATTTCCTGATGGCCCTTAAGCAGTAAGTAATGGGTGATTATTAGCTGACCCACTTTAAACACCTTATGTTTGTTTTGCTTTTAGTAATTGAATATAATAAAGAGTATTGTTGCCTATCCAGTAGCTGTGGTTTTATTCCTCTGAGGGATGTTTTGCTTAGATGGCTATCCTTTATAGTATCAGCATTTGATATTCATAGATCACAAATTTAATAAGTGGAAAATGTTATGAGTTTGAGGAAGAAGGTTTTAAGTGTTGATTAGGCAAAGTAAGTTATCTGACTTCTTTCCAACTGTTTGTATGCATGGCTTATACTCCACAGTAATTTTCAACAGAGATTCTTGAACCCTCTGAGTCTCTTTTATTGAAAAACAAACCCTGCATTGAAAAGATATGCTTCTTTCCTTTTGCCAAATTTCTATGTTTTGGATACTTTTTCCATAACAGTAGTAAATTCTGTAAAAGGTACACTCTACTTCATGTTTCATTATTTGCCCGTCTGACTTAGGCCTGCATGGTGTAGGAGGAAGTGCCTGGGCTTTGAATATGTCACACCATCTAAGGTTTGAATCTTCACTCTGCAAGCCCACCCCTTACCCATATGTGGTCAGTGCTGTTGGCAAAGGGTTTGGGACAGCTGGCAGGCAGGATGAAAATAGATTTAGGGCAGACTTCCGGCAAGATGGAAGCGTAGGTAGACACGCCATGCCTCCTCACACAACCAAATGAGGAAAAACAGCAATTTAAATAAACAAAAACAGCCATATCTGATAGAAAATCGAACTGAGAGGAAGTCCGACAACCAAGGAGTTAAAGAAGACACATTCATCCAGACTGGTAAGAGGGGCGGAGCTGGGCGGAGAAAGAGCATGGCAAGACACGGTTTGTGGAATGGAACTAGCAATGCTGCAGCTGCCCGGAGAGACCCGCGGCGGGCGTGCCTGACCAAAATGCAGCCAGCGCCCGGCCCACCCGGACCCAGTGGGGCCGAGACTGGTGGACTGGGCGAATCCTCATTGGAGTGCAGATAAACCGGGAGGAAAAGAAGGGAGCAGAGCAGACCTCGAATCCCATCAATGTGGGGAAATAAAACCTCAAACCACCAATTGAAAACACCTGTGGGGGTTGAGGCAGAGGCGGGTGGAACTCCCGACCTCACAGGAGAGTTTGCTGGGGAGACCCACAGGGACTTGGAACTGTGCAGGCCTGTCCACTGACCTGGAGCCAGCATAGAAGGGCCCAACTTGCTTTTGGGTGGCAGTGTAAGTGCGGAGAGCGGAGCAAGCACCATTGTTCTCTCAGGACCCGCCCCCACAGGCTGCGTCACAACACAGCGTTTCCCCACCCTGGTGAACACCTAAGTTCCGCCCCTTAAAATAACATGCACACTGAGAAAAAAAATAGCCAAAATGAAAGAACAGATCAAAGTTGCAGAAAAACCACAACTAAGAGGCCAAGACATAGCCAACCTATCAGATGCACACTTCAAAACACTGGTAATCAAGATGCTCACAGGATTCAAAGAAAGATTGTCACAATTACTTGAACAAATGAGGGATAATATAAAGGAAATGAGGGGAAATCTGCAGGGAACCAATAGGGATGAGAAGGAAACTGGGACTCAAATCAACTGAGTGGACCAGCAGAAAGAAAAAAAACATCCAACCAGAAAAGAATGAAAAAACAAGAATTCAAAAAACTGAGGAGAGGCTTAGGAGCCTCCAGGATTTCTTTAAATGTCCCAACATTCGAGTCATAGGGGTGCCAGAGGGAGAAGAGGAAGACCAAGGGATTGAAAACTTATTTGAACAAATAATGAAGGAGAACTTCCCCAAGCTGGTGAAGGAAATAGATTTTCAGGAAGTCCAGGAAGCTCAGAGAGTCCCAAAGAAGTTGGACCCAAAGAGGAACACACCAAGATACATCATAATGACATTACCCAAGATGAAAAATAAGGAGAGAATCCTAGAAGCAGCAAGAGAAAAGGAGACAGTTACCTACAAAGGAATTCCCATAAGACTGTCAGCTGATTTCTCAAAAGAGACCTTGCAGGCAAGAAGGGGCTGGAGAGAAGTATTCCAAGTCATGAAAGGCAAGGACCTACATCCAAGAATACTCTATCCAGCAAAG
>PVJI01030575.1:0-14029 GCA_004026765.1 Micronycteris hirsuta | reverse complement strand
AATGAGGAAATGTATTTCTACACTTGTCCTAGTTCAATCTGATTTAAAGTTCTAGGAGATAGAATCTACCTGCCTAAGTTTGGTCACATTCCTATCAGGTAACTAACTACTGGCTCACCTTGATTTACTCCTACAGATTCTGCATTTAAGAAGTAGAAGTAATTCCCCCCAAAACTGAGATGCTGTGTCCAGAAATCGGGTGGTTACATATGTGTACTAAACCGATTATATTACTAGCCTTCTTAAAAATCTGATGAATCATGATTATATCTATACAAGAGTGCAAACCTCTTCTACGAGGTCTGTCCAGAAAGTATGCAGCCATGTAATATGGAAAAATAGAGGCATTTATTGAAGAAGATACAAGAAACATTGTACTTAGGACAATGATGCCTCAGTTCCCTTCAAAGTAGGCACCTTGGGACCTCACACAGTTCTCCCAGTCACCATCAGCTTCCCTGTCATATTTTTCTCATTGATGGTTTGAAATCTCTTACATTTCAAAGGTGATTGAGTTTTGGGAAAAGGCAGAAGTCTCAGGGTGCCAAATTGGGGCTGTAGCGGGCCTGTAGCAGGGCTGGGTCACCTGGGTGATCTGATATTTCTCCAAAATCTCTGCATGAGAATTAATGCGTGGGTTCATTGTTATGATGAAGCTGCTAGATACCCATCGCCCATAGCTTTGGTCTTCTGAATCGTCCAAATAATTTCTGAATCGTCCAAATAATTTCCAAATAACACAAGATTTGATATAGATTTTTTGCTCTACTTCCTCAATCACTTTGAATGTGATAGCCACACAGTACACATGCTCACTTAATGGCGTCTACTGCCCCCACTGACAAATACAGTGAAGTTGTCTTCGTTCACACATGCACATTCCAGTCCACTCTCCTTGGCTGCGAGGTTACATTGATGTGCAAACTATTCTCATTATATTAATAGTGGTTGGACATTTTCTGGACAGAACTCATATATGAATCTTCAAAACTTAGTCTTATTATTTCTTTCCAGACTTATTCCATATCACTGTTCTATTTATACCCAAGTCTCTAGCCTTTCTGAATGTACCACATGCATGCCACATTACTTCATTTTTTAAAAATGTATTGATTAGCATACAGGCTAAGTTACTGTTACAAGGGGAACAGTAAACTCTGCTGCTCTGAGGAACTACAAATGGAAGCAGACAATCCAGAGTGGATAAGATCCAGGTCTCTTCTGGTTTTTCTATTAGGTTGCTTCACCATTCCCTATGATAAAACCCTCATCTTCATGGTTAAAGGTGACTCAATATCAGTATGTTCTTCAATATATTAAGTAGGGAAAGAAGAAGCAAAAAATAAATACCTTTCTAAAACAGAATATGACCTAGAACATGCAAACATGATTTCTTTTTATCTCCTGATGTTACATAGCCACATAAAAATGTTATAGGAGCCCTGGATGGGTGAGTCATTGCTTGGAGCACAGTCCCATACACCAAAATGTTGCAGGTTTGATTCTCAGTGCACATACCTAGGCTGTAAGTTCAAACCTCTATTGGGGTGTATATGGGAAGCAACCTTCAGTCTGTCTGTCTGTCTGTCTCTCTCTCTCTCTAAAATCAATGTAAGAAAAACATGTCCTCAAGTGAGGATTTAAAAAATTATGTTAGAGGACAGTTATTTTTAAAAAGAAGGGGGGTGAACACTGGAGAACAATTAATAATCTTTATCACAGATGTTTTTGCGCACTTTCTCTCACTGAAATGCTATACTTCCTCTTCCCTGTGTCTGTGGCATTGATAGTGAGTTTTGTCCTGGGAAACTTGTTCGTGGAGATTTAGTTGCTCCGTTTTGGAACTTTAGTACCTTTAGTTTAACTTAGCCCTTATTGCTCTGTCTCCTTAAAGACATAGAACTTAACTTATGCATACTTTTATTTTCACTGGCTAGGTCAGTTCATTCTTATTGAACTATCATGAAGTCTTGAAAGTATATTTTCATTCCAACTCACTATCATATAACAAAATGTTATTCGTGTTCATTAGTAGTATCAGGGGGCATTACTGGGAATGGGAGGTACTGTACAAAGAATTTTTGCCTTCAACTGAGTCTCTTAAATCCATTCATTGAAGCTTAACAACAACAACAAAAACTAATATTCCACAGATGTCTCTGGATGCAAATTTTCTTGGATAAGGCCTGTTTGGTATTGTTTATTAAAATCTATACTGTACAGGAGTATATCAGATGCAGGAGTACTATAATGTGTGCCTTGAATATGTGTAACTAATATTTTAGGGATAATGTTCACCGTAACTCAGTATGCAGAGCAATGCACCTATTCTGAGACTGGCTATATTCCAAAACAGAACTGGAAGCTAAGACATCAGATCACTGAAAACATCATTCTCTGCATTTATGTTTCAACATGGTGAATGTAATTTTTGTTAAACATAGTTTTCCTTCAAAACAAACATTAACAATTAAAATCCTATTCACTGCTTGGTACTTTGAAAGTCTCAGTTGCTTTTCTTAATGTAGTTTACTTCTGTTAAACTATTACTTAATTATTGAAGCAGTTTCCTAATGATGAATAAAGCGTTTAATACATAATTAATACAAACAAACTCTAGTTAACAGAAAAAGTTTCATCATACCATTTTAACCTTCCTGATCCACCAGGGTAAAAGAGGCAGAAAAGCAAGTATTCCTTTGAAGAAAAGTAATCACCATGCAACTTGGAGACTATTAGTTCTTTACGTGAGACCTAATGTAACTGGGGATGAGGGCGGTTCTCTGGAAATGAGGGAAAGGTTGGGTGGGGAGACCTGGCAGAGCAGAGGATTCTGGGGGAGCCTTTAAAAAGAGAATGTACCCCTTGCCCCCAGGGGCGGGAGTTCCTGAGCCCAGGGTCTTGGGGGCCCCGTGGCTCTAGAATGTTCCCAGTGCCCCTCCCTGAGCACTCCAAGGCCTTGAGGGAGCTCACTAAGAGGGGAGAGGAGGAGGCTCTGGCCAGTGGACTGGGGTGGGGGAGGAGCTTGGTTGGGTTCCAGGCCCCGTGACCTTCCTCCACACAGGAGACCGAGGCTGCCCACAGCCCACGCCTCCAAAGCTAGCCTGGCAAGCCCAGTGCCCCTTTCCCAGACCAGAAACTGTAGCAGTTCCCGCCTGCCTGCGCCTGGTGAAGACTCAAGTGCAGTCAAAAGACAGGACCACCTGCCGCCCTTGCTTTCCTCCAAGTGGGATCTCAGTGATGGCAGGACTCTGGACCACTCAGGGCTTAGGTCCCACACGGTTGGAAGCCGGCTCCCCAGAGGCACGGCTCCACATTGGGATGCACCCCTTGCCTCACTGGACTCCAGCCTCTGAGATGCTATGGCCCGGTGCAGCAGGCCACTGTGGGTCCTGAACTGCTTCCATTCTCCTGCCCGGAGAGCTGCATACAGAGGCTCCTCACGAATGGAGCTTCCCCTCCACAACTGTCTGCACTGACTTGGCAGGGCAGTTCACCCCAGACCTGGACAGAGAGAGCTGCTGTGAGACAACAGCCACTCTGAAAGCCCACAGATGCATACCCCAGAGAGGATGGAGACCTATTTTATTTGGGTAGCTGGCTTAAACTCCAAAAGGACTGATAAGCAATGATGGGGAACTTCTCGGTTTCGTTTTGGACTTTAATGTTCCTGCGGTGGTTGGTGTACCATGCTTTGCAAATGAAGTTGGCTTGGAGTGTTTCCAACTCTCTGAAGTCGGGTTTCTTGTTAATAAAGATCTGTTTCCTTCCTCACATCTTTGTAGTCTGTGTATATAATGCAATGAGTCGCCAGATCCCGTGCTGCCCAGTTACACTAAGAATATATATATATATATATATATATATATATTTAAATTATTTTATTGTTGTTCAGTTACAGTTGTCTGCATTTACCCCCCACCCTCGACCCCAGGCAAACCTACCTCCCTCCCTTTGCTTCCACGCTCCCCCTTGGTTTTGTCCATGTGTCCTTTATAGCAGTTCCTGAATACCCTTGTCCCCATTATCTCCTTCCCCCTCCCCTCTGGTTACTGTCAGACTGTTCTAAATTTCAATGTCTCTGGTTATATTTTGTTTCTCTGGTTATATTTTGCTTGCTTGCCTCCCAAGCGTCTTGGCTGTGACTGACCTGAAGAACACTCTTCTTTATGTTGGCTGGTTTTGCTTTTCTTATCCCAGTGAGATCCATGTTCCTCGGTAGCTGATCTGGCCTCGGTGACTTCTCTCATGAGTCCATATATAAATCCCTTTAACATTTCATATAGTAAAGTCTGCGTGATGATGTACTACTTGAACTTGACCTTATCTGAGAAGCACTTTATCTGCCCTTCCATTCTAAATGAAAGTTTTGCTGGATAGAGTATTCTTGATTGTAGGTCCTTGCTTTTCATGATTTGAAATACTTCTCTCCAGCCCCTTCTTGCTTGGAAGGTCTCCTTTGAGAAATTCTCTGACAGTCTTATGGGAATTCCTTTGTAGGTAACTGTCTCCTTTTCTCTGGATGCTTGTAGGATTCTCTCTTTATTTTTAATCTTGGGTAATGTTATTATGATGTACCTTGGTGTGTTTCTCTTTGGGTCCCGCTTCTTTGGGGTTCTCTGAGCTTCTTGAACTTCCTGGAAGTTTATTTCTTTTGCCAGATTTGGGAAATTCTCATTCATTATATGTTCAAATATACATTCAATTTCTTGGTATTCCTTTTCTCCTTCTGGCAGCCCTATGATCCGGATGTTGGGTCATTTACAAATGTCTCGGAGGTTCCTGAGTCCCTCCTCATTTTTTTGAATTCTTGTTTCTTTCTTCTGGTCCACCCTATTGGTTCGAGTCCCAGCTTCCTTCTTTTCCCTATTGGTTTCCTGTATATCTCCCCTCATTATCTTTAGTATATTCTCCATTTGTTCATTTATTTGCATCCACATTTCTTCCAATTTTGTGAGCATCCTGATTACCAGTGTTTTAAACTGAGCATCTGATAGGTTGGCTATAGCCAACTAATCTACAGTCCATTAGTTGTAATTTGTTCTGATCTTTCATTTTGGCCATTTTCATTCTTTTTATCTCGGTGCACCTGTTACTTTAATGGGTCAGCATCTTAGGCATTTGCCGGTTCCCGGTAACCTAGGTCGCTTTGTTGTGAAGTTTCCTCTGGGGGCGGGGCCTGGGAGGGAGCAATGGCCACTGCTCCATTCACCGCCGCTCCCTATCACCCTCCGCTCCCTAGTTCCCCACGGCTTTTCCGGCCGCCTCAGCCCTGCTGGTTCCCACTGGCCTCTCCGGTTACACAGGCTGCGGGCTTCACTTGTTTCTCGGGGCCTCGCTTTCGTTAGGCGCTCATGGCATGAGTCCCTCCGGGCAAACTGCCTCTCGCTCCGCTTCTCCGCTCAGTTTTGCCCCGCTTACCAGCCTGGATGTACGTCTTCTCCAACTTCCTGGGTGTCGGACTTACCCTCAGTTCAATTCTGTACGTTCTGGTTGTTTATTTTTTGCTATTGATCTCGTTGTTTAAACTCTCTGGTTGTGAGCAGTGGCGCAGTGTGTCTACCTACGCCTCCATCTTGGTGGAAGTTCCACACTAAGAATATTTTGATAGGAATGAAAAATCCAGTCAAACTGCAAATTTGGTTTTATTAAAACCACAAAACAAAAGCTGCCAAGTAGCTGATGGTGCTATCTATCTACCTATCTATTTATTTATTTATTTCTAACTGTGGATTCACTTAAAAAATTATGTCAAGATTCATCTAGATATTTTAGATCAGCTGTCTCGGTCATCTTTGTGTGTCTTCCCCAGTACAATCTGAGTTTCTGAAAAGAAAATTTTGCATTTTCTTGATGCTTAACCCCTTGAAAAAAATGTTCTAGTAATATCTCTTCCAAGATCTGCTTCTCATGGTCTTGGGAACCTTTACTTTGTATTACCAAATGTCAGATCATGACAGAACTTGAAAACTGCCACCGAATTCTGGACCAAAGAGTAACAGACAGAAGGAAAAACGGTGTGGTTACCACCCAGCCTAGTTAAAAACATAGAGCCACAGCTAAATAGCCTGTCCTAAAGTTGCTATCAAAAGAATGACCCAATGTTCTTGAAGTTTTTAATAGTCATGCACAAATATTAAAACATTTCACGTGTCAATTTATTTCCTTGACAATACATTTAATAAACTGATTTGTTTCACATATTAGCAGAAGTTCAACAAAAATACTTTTGAGGTAATACCTTCAGGATTAAACACAGATTTAAAAAGATACTGAATGGACTCTCAACTTTGTCCCTGCGACTCAGTAGAAGGTAACCGAAAAGTTTTTTCTGGAAACATCTTTAAGTCTGAATGACATTAGTATTAGGTGGAGTGAGATGTAAGCCCCATCTTGAAAGACTTTCCAAGCTCATTATAGTGTTCAGCTTTACCCATATTTTCTAAGTCAAATTTTCTACTTAAAATTAAGTTAAAGATTTTTATCCATAATGTATGTTAATTCTATAGCATTTTAAGTTCATTTTTTAAAATGATCTTAGTCTTCATTATTACAGATTTTGTACTTCAAGTCTATTCTCTCCATGTATTGATCTGTACTCAATCAGCACTATGGTGAGTCTTATGAAATAAGGAATTTATAATAGAAATTAGAAATTAAACAATTGTAGGAGAAAATATGGAAATAAAAGCATAAAAAGAACAGTTAAAGAATCAGAGAAAATCAATTGATACAGAAATCAATTAAAACATTTAAATATGAAAAACCAAAGGGTTTTATCCGGTCATTAACCAGCTCTGGCACAGGAGAACGAGTCTGAGCTTCAAGGAAATGTGGAAGAGTAGGTATGTCTATCTGCTGTAGTGGGCGATGAAGGGAGGCTGATGTTTACGGTGGGCTGTAGTCCCTGCAGGGTCACCCCACAGAAGTTTGCAGTGAAGTGTGTGGCAGTGGGCCTTAGGTCGTTGTTGGTTGGCAGGGCTGGAACTCACAAAGGAGAGTTGACTGGGGAGAGAGCAGGAGCAAGGGAAAGCCTCTGGAAATGTTGCATTTGAATCTTACTGCCTCTGTCCAGCAACCTACAGAACATAAATGTTCTACTTTCCTTATACCTGCCACACCTCACGCAACTACTTTTGCCAACTTTAACTTGAAAGAATAAAGAGAATTCTGGGAAATATAGTTCCCAACAAAATGAAGGTGACAAGAGAACAATTCAACTCAGCTAATCCCTTGTCAACTTGACATGCATACAGACTTCCTTAACCACGTTTAACTCCCACATAGAGGTGACATGCTTCTTTCTAACATCACGTACAGATCCCTGCTTTTACACAACAAACACTCTTATGTTCTCCCCACGCATGATGCCTCAAAGCCCAATTAATCTTGGGGTGTTTTTCTCTTCTAACAATCGCATTTGCTCTCTTGACATTCTGTAACTTAAATACTGAGATATAAGATTGACTGTTATTAAGACATATTAGTAAGGAAAAACAAAACAAAAATAGTCTCTAATCTCTCTGGATAATCTCTAACTAATCTCTCATAAATAATATGTAGGGAGGTAGGTAGATAGGTAGACAGATACCTGTATATAGATATGGACACGTATTATACCTCTGAATTTTCACATATATATTATGTATTAATGGACTTTGTTTCTGATCATAGGTACTATTTACTTCCTTTCTTTTTCTGTTGCCCAGTCTGAATATAGTCAGGGATATATAGATAGATATAGATAGATAAAATCATCTGAAGCCCTTGGATCAGCATGGAGCATGTATAGTTAATTAAAGGAAAATATCAGAGAATTCCATGTGAGTCTTCCACTTGTTGGAACATTTTCTTTCCATGTAACAGTAAAAAGGGGATTTTTTTTTGTTTTGTTTACTTGTTTTACATTGTTTTGCTTTCAATGGAAAATAATAAGGTAGCCAGGTAGATAGATAGATGATGGATAGATACATAGATACATAGACAGGCAACACAAAAGAGTGATTCCTGGGAAAAAAAAAAGTTGGTGATTTATTGTTTTTAAGTTCAATAATTTCTCCAAAAGCCCCACCCCCATTCTCCCTTATTTTCTAAGCAAGGACATTTTCAGTGAGTTATGAGTTCTACTATGAGTTGAAAACTTATTTCTTTACAATAAATATTTTTATTGGAAAATAGTCATATCCATAGTGTTGCCAATAAGCCTGCAAAAAGCAATGACCGTAATATAATTACACTCCTCCTTATTAAAATGTTCAACCATTTGCTACGGTTGCACAGTTCATGGTTATGGAAAGGGGTAATTTATTTAATAATATATTCACCCAGCTACGCATAATGTGATTTAATCAGCACATTATACGCAGGCTTCAAATGTAAAATATTTCAAATGATAAAAATGAATTATTAACACTTTATAGTCATCACACCCTCATGGGGGAAGGAGAGAGTGGAGATTCATCTTTTACCTTTGTAAATCTTTTACCTTTCTCTTACACTTAAAAACTAATGTTCTGAAAACCACCTGCCACGTCAAATAATGGAAAAACAGCTCTACCTGTGGTTGACAAAACCAAAGCTATTCTGATGATTTGACAGTGGTTTGTTCATGTTGTAAGTTCATGTCATTTGAGAGTAATATAGCAGTAAGTTATTTAGACAAAAACCTTTTTTTTTTTTTGCAGTCCCCATATTGAATCTATCCCACCTCTTCAGCCCTTCGTGGAAAACGTAATCACTGATGTTACTCTGATCCAAACGAAGCCACTATCATTTCTCTCCCAGCTCACTGCTACACACACCTATTTCATTCTCCTGCTCCTTTTCTTCCTTCTGTTAAGTATATTTTCAATTCAGAAGCCAGAATGGTGCTATTTAAATAAAAGCCAACTCCTGACACTCCTCTGCTAAAAATTCTCCACTAGCTCTTCATATAACAAACAGCAAAAGCCAAAATCTGAAAGTAATAAAAAAAAAAACCTTGTTATCTGTCCCCAACTACATTTCTGACTTCATCACTCTCAACCCTATTACTCTCCCCATCCTTCACACTAATCCAGCCTCACTGGCCTCTCAGTTGCCTCAAAACACCAGACATCTTTCCACCTTAGACCTGGCATATTGTATCTGCATGAGATGCCCTCTCCCCACGTAGCCTAAGGTTCCTTCATCTTCTGGTAGTGATTATCAAACATCACCTCCATAGTGAGGCCTTCCCTAATGGCCCTATCCAAAATGGCAGCCCTTAATCCTTCTCTGCTCCACTCCATATTTTTCTTTTTGATACTTATCACTTCCAAAACCCTTTTCCTTATATCTCCTTATATACTTTTATCTGAGTGTTTCAATTTTGTATCTCTAACATCCAATATGGAATAACCATGAATTAGTAGGTGTACTAAAGAGAGTGAACCTCAACAGCAAACCTTATCTATACACATACCTTGAATGTACACTTGAATACAGCTGTTCTCTTTTGACATGATGGTAGGAGTGAAAAAATTGTCCCCAAATTTACATCATAAGGTAAGAATTCTAAAATGCTGTATTAGTTATCATTTGCTTCATAAAAATCACTGCTAAAATTGAGTGGTTAAAAATAAGCATTTATTTAACTTTAGCTCACAGGACTGTAGATCAGTTGGATAGTTCTATTTAGATAGATAGTTCTAGTTAGGATAGCTTGTTTAGAGTTTACCTGATCTTAACTAGTCTTGCTTAAGGGTCTGTGGTTAACTGGTTGGTTGACTGGGGATTTGCTGATCTGAGGTAGCTTCAGCTGGGATGAATTGGTTTTGAACCACCTGATTTCTCATCCTCTAGCAGGCTAACCTGTACTTGTTTACTTGGTAGTAAAATGGGTCCAAGCAAGAAAGTGAAGCACACAAAGCCTCCTGAGGTCCAGGCTTAGGATTGGCACACCTTTCTTTCTCCCATACTCGATTAACCAAGACAAATCACAGGGAAGACCCAATTTAAGGGGTTGAGGAGAGATTTCATCCTTGATGGAGGAGCTGCAAAGCCACATTGCAAAGAACATTTACCACATAGGTATTCAACAATACATCTCACAATATCACAATGGTCACGAATCATTAAATCTTGATAGTAATATGGAAATTCTAAGAGATGATTTCTTTGCATGTCACAAAATCACGTTATATCATTTTTATCCATTATGAATTGGATATTAATTTTTGTATAAGGGTCCAGTGTGACCAAAATTAGATCATAATAGTATATATTGAGAATTTTCTAGTTCTGTTTTCACATTCTCAATGGCATCTATAGTGTAAAGTTTAACCCTTTGTTAGGGAAGAATAATTAGCTTAAGGCCAATGATTATTAATGAGGAAGGATATTTTGAATGAAACTAGTTATACACAACTTAGCAGGGACGTTGCAGAAGGAAATGAAATGAAGCACACATTAACATTCTATTAGAAAAGCAGCAATACGATGCCACTAAGCACCTACTTTAATGACCAAAATTTGGAATACTTGGCAACACCAAATGCTGGCGAGGCTGTGAAGCAGTAAGTACTCCGATTCATTGTTGGCAAGAATGCAAAAGGCGCCACCACTCTGGATGACAATTGGGCAGTTTCCTACAAAAGTAAACATATTCTAACACACAGTCCAGCAGCTGTGCTTTTCGGTGCTAACCCAAAGGAGCTGAAAACTTAATGTACAGAAAAAATATTCACAATAAACATTCACAAGGATATTTATAATAGCTTTATTGATAATTACCAAAATTTGGACACAACTGTGGTATACCCAGACAACTATTCAGCACTACAAAGAAATGAACTATCAAATCATGAAAAGATATGGAAGAATCTAAATGCATGTTGCAATACTAAGTGAAAGAAGCCAACCTGAAAAAGCTGCATACGGTATGTATCCAATTATGTGACATTCAGGAAAAGGAAAAAATATGGAGACAGTAAAAAGATCAGTGGTTGCCAGGGGTAGCCAAGGAGGAATGAATAGGCAGAGCACAGGGGACTTTTAGGGCAGAGAAAATACTCTGTATGATATTACAGTAATGGGCAAATGTTATTATACATTTGTCCAAACCCATAGAATGCACAATACTAAAAGTGAAAATATGGACTTTGGGGTGATTGTGATGTGCCAAGAGCAGGTTCATCCTTGATTTAAAAAAAAAGAAAAAGAAAATAAAGTGCCATTCGCGTGAATGGGGAGGTTTTGCATGTGTGGGAGCAGGAAGTATATGGAAGATATCTGTACTTTTCTCTCAATTTTGTTGAAAACTAAAACTTGTCTAAAAAAATAAAATTTTAAAAAATCATGTTAGACAACTCAGTATTTTTTTTGATGATTATATACCAGTGTTCAACGTGAAAGAGTTAATCTTTGAAAACAGATGTAACCTCTGTAGTTCTCTCCTGAAGAAGCAGTCAAATGCAAATAAAAAATACATACATTCTATCCTTCTTTATATGCAGTTAAGCGTAGGTATTGAGCATTGATTTTTATTGCTATTTTTTCTTTGATCAATAACCTGTTCTTTTCATTTGAGGTTTGCTGCCTTTTCTCTAAAATGACCCACAATTCTTTGTCTTGAACTTCACTGACCTTGGCATCAGGCGTCTCTCTGCTTTCTCTCATCTTCCCGTTCTAATGAAACATTTGAATTTGAGGAATAGGCAGAAGTGTTTTTTCTTATTTGGCAGATATTAAAAGTCTCCCATATAGTATTTTCCATTTGTGCTCAAAATATAAACACAAGTGATAAAAAAAAAAAAGAAACCACACGATAGATGGAACTTTGAGTGCTGTGCATAACTGTAAAAAGGAAACTATCTAAAAAAGTGATGAAAATAGCAGACTCAAAATACAGTTTCTAAAATATCTTTTCCTAAACTCTAAACTATTTGTGTTGATTTAGTTGGGGATATGGGTGAGGATTAAGATTCTGATCCTAATGTTGCCCATTTAAAATAAATATAATGTCAAAAGAACCCCCAAATAATGCATAGGTAGCATTTTTTAGTGTCAACAGCCCCAGAATTTGGTTTGCTGCAAATATAACCTAGCTGTAATGCAAACAATTTATGCTGACAAACCATACGTGAATTCTGCCCCAATGTAACTAGTAAAAACTCATATGTGGCAATCTAGCAGCACTTGCAGAACTCAAGAATAATGGCTTTAATAATGAAGAGTTCTAGCCGTAAAAAAAAAAAAATGTTCTTTTTGTGTTCTGCAAATTATTGAACCTCATGTTCAGAAAAAGATTTGGCTGAAGTTTCCTTTATGAGCCTGAAACCTCCTGAATATACGCATGTATTTATTTCTTTCTCCCTTGGGGAAGTTTTGCCTGTTTATGTTATTGTCTAGTAAGTTCCCCAGGGACGTGTGGAAATCTTTCTCAGAAAAACAAAATTGGTGTCACTATAACAAATACAACTTGTACAGCTAGAAAAATATTTTTTTAATCCTCAATCAAAAATTGTTGAATACTTGGCACTTACTGCTGTTAGTGAAGAATCTAGAGGGGCTGGCCTATTGTATTCTCTAAATGAAGTATTGGAGTTTGTTTGGACGTTCTAATTGTAGTACTAGCTGCCCTCAGAGAGATGAGGAAATGAGTCAGAACACCTCCACCCTTTGAAGTAGCTTCTCATGTGTGATTAAAACCCCCTGAGCACATCTCTGAAAAATTTGAGGTGACCCAAATCTTCTTGAATGCATAAAAAATAAGTCCCAAAAATAAGACTTAAAAATATTGTTACATTTAAATATTGTTTAATACTGTTTTGAGTAATTAACAAAAAAACTGATCTTAAATCTTTTACGTTTCTTACATTTTTCTCATCGCTTATGAGGATTATGTTAGATAATATATAAGTAACAACGAGTTATAAGAATTCAGAACCATTCTCTATCATTGGGATTGTAAATTCCAATTACACTCCCAATGGATTATTAAATTTCCAGCATAGCCATCAGTTCACTTTGATGTATCTGGGTCACAATAACCCAAAGTGAGAGAAAAAAACACTTCCGGTTTCCTCCCCAGACCCAGTTCAGCTCAGTACTCACTGGGGAGTCCAATTCTACACACGAGTTATACAAGAAAAAAACATCTCAGAAGTTGCACCTTTATTGGAATATGGAACAGGGGACTATTAGCTCTGTTTCCCCATGCTAAGTTAGTTTCTGGCTTCCCGGTTTCTAGGTCCCCTAGCTGTTTAATTAATGCTCCTGATGTTCACTGAGCAATCATTCTCGGTGGGTGAGTTTCTTATGCCTTAGAAGCAGAAACTCATCTTCTATTCTCATTAATGTTCATTTTTTCCTACTTTATGCATCTAAATAAGAATATTGGATCTCTGCCCTCTCTTGGACTTAGAGGGCATTTCATTCCTACCTGGTTCCTGGTACTGAGGTGTATGACTTTTTATATAGCTTGCTTATCCAAAGCCCCCCACCATGACCCACCTTGAATACTCCTTTCAAGGTATATTCTTCTTCTTCATACTCCTGGCCAGAAGATGCACATTTTTCAAGATTTAGATACAAGAGAAATTTGCAGGTTCCATTGAGGCTTCCAGTTTTATCTGTGTACTTCAATTCAACCAGCTTTATATTGTAATATTAACTATGATATTAATGGAAGACTACTTAATTTATCTACATTCTGTTGTTTCATGTACACTGTACTTAGCATGGGCTAATTTGTGGTGGGGAGAGATAGTGGATTACATTTTGTGCATTTGTATAGGTATGCCTATAATATAACTAAATACAATCAAATCTCAGTAAGTTGAATTAGAGAGAGGAGGAAGGGGATGGCTTGATGCTTGAATACCCAGGCAGACCACACCGAAACAGTTTGTGTGTTTGTAGTGAAGCTTTCTCTCGCTTTCCAAAGTTCTCATTACTGGATGACACAATTCCCATTGTCCAGACAGAATCTTCCACACCTCACCAGCTGTATATTGTACACCAAACTGAGGTCTAAGAAAATAGAAATTCCTCTTCTACCCAAGAAAAT
>PVJI01030574.1:0-14030 GCA_004026765.1 Micronycteris hirsuta | reverse complement strand
GTCCCCTCCCCCCGCCATGGCTATTGTTAGACTGTTCTTAATTTCAATGTCTCTGGTTATGTTCTGCTTGCTTTCTGCTTTTGTTGATTATGATCCAGTCAAAGGTGAGATCATATGGTATCTGTCCCTCACTGCCTGGCTTATGGAAGAAAATATTTAAAAATAGAATACAATGCAAAAGAATCTTTAGTCTTGACATGTAGTGTTGTCAAAATTATAATCATTACCAATGAAAAGTAAACTCAGCATGGATTTGAGAATTTTCAGTGAGGTCAGAATTTCATTGGGCTTGGAAGATTATATTTTTATTTCTACACATAAAATGCTTCACAAGTAGTACTATCATATTATGGAACAAAGATTATGTAGTCACTCACTGGGGACCAGTATCAAAACTTAGTAATCACCACCAGTGTCAGAAATCAAGAAACCCCACAGAATCATGCCCAAAGGAACTTTAAATTCATTGTTAAATTCATTTAAAAATCATACTTAAGAAATAGCAAGAATAAAGTCAAGGTTCTCTCCACTATATTTTACTCCGAATGCTTAGAATTGCAGTGAAATGCAGTCTACAATGACATTTGCTTTTTAGCATGCAATTCCCACACAGAAATTTTCCCTAACATTTATCTACACATTTTTTTTTACACCACAGAAGACAGGGTCAAATGGATCATAGATTCACATGTAAGAAAAACAGGAACACTCTAGCGAGCATAATGATTTTTTCTAGTGAAGTGGAGTGGGGCAGTGGAGGGAAGAAGTGCTACAGAGTATTAGCTAACACTGCTCAATAATTTACTAATCAATTAAAATGCCATTATTATTCTCCTTTGCCACTTAACTTCTGTGATATTTAAAGGTCACATGGGCACTATTGGGGAGAACAGCTATTAGCAGACACATGAAAATAGCATTTCCATCTCTATAATAGGGTGTCAAGGTAATTTGTGTCCTGGCTCAAATTACACTCAGCACACAAGGGCAAATGTTTGACAAATCCAGTATACTAAAAGAAATGAGCAGAAGAATAATACTCAAAGGTCCGATGGGGGTATGGATAATCAGAGAGGCAAAATGACATTTGATATTACATAATCTTTTGGATCTTTCCAATTTGGGCTGGAAGATTCCTGCCTGGAAGAAATCTTTAGAATCTTGTGCCTAGACTAGACTAACTAAAGATGAGTGATTTGTTTAAGATCATATACAATACAGCTGCAATCTCAAATAATTTATTAATTACTAAATAATAAGTGTCCTTTTTTGAGCATTTAATATATGTCAAGGGCTGTGTTAGACACTTTGCATGCATAATATCATTTATCATAATAACAACATAGGCAATAAACTATATATCTCCATTTTATAGACAAGGCAATTGAAGCAGAGATGCTACGTATCATGAAAGCAGTCTCATGAATAATGAATGATGAAACACTGGGCCACTATTGTTGAAACTTCACAGCTCCCTTAATTGGAATTGGTCTGTTATTTCTTTCTTTCCCCACATATGTGCTGAATCTTACAGTGGGTTATACTGTAGATATATTGTATATCGTAGAGGTGATCTGGGCCTTTGATATATTTAATTAACAAAATAATCTCATGCACAGCTGGATATGCAACATATGTTTAGGAAATGGTCATAGAGAACAAAAATGGATATTTCAATTTCTACTTTGGAGACTGATGGATGAAAGAAATATCATCCTGTCCACATATCATATACTTCTCCCAGTTTTCTCAGGGCTGATGGAAAACGTTACACATCCTATACTATTCCTGAAGAGATAGATGGCTTAGTTTGAAAGTTTGGGTCTCTCTGCTTGAACATCCTTCTTGTCTGTGGTTGATGATGTAGTCTCATTATTCATCAAATTGCAAGGCAATGTAGCATAGTTACCAGTCATCGCTTGGAATTTTAACTAAAGAGTTCATCTTCTGTAATTTTCATCTGTATAGGAACACAACTTGAAATTTCCCTTTAGCTCAGTAATGTCTCACAAGAATGGAGCTTATTAGTCAAACATAGTGGAATTGGTCACAAAGTTATTAGAGATGAATGAGATGCATACATCATCAGTGTTCTTTCTTTTTCAAATCACTATTTATTTTCTATCTCACTCTTCCTAGTACATTTTCTTCCATAGTAGCATTGATAAAGGCAGGCATGGCCAAGGCAAAGCTTACAGAAGACTTAGAATTATGAAAATGACTTTGAAGTCCAGCTCTACTATTTTAGGACTTTGTGGTTTGGTATAGGCCATTTACACAGGCTGAGTCATAATTTCCTCCTATGTATAATATCAGCTTTAAAGTTTTTGCTTTGTTTTAAAAAGATAATTAATGAAGTGGTTCTTGATCTTTTTTCATGAACTCCAATTATCTCAATTAACTGGGTTTCTTGGAGTTCACATGCTTTCCTTCCTTCTCCTCAGTTCTTCTACTTACATTGCCTCCAACTCTTTTCACTGCTTCGCCTGGTAACAACCACAGGTCAAAGCAGATCATAAATGGATTAACACCTCATAGAGAACAGAGGGAGATGATTAAAAACTCTGAGGAATTTTTTAAAAGCTCTACTCTGTTTCTTCCAGACATTAATAAGATGTTAAAAGCATCTAACAGAGATTTAAAAAAAAAAACAATTAGATTTTCATCTTATATTTCATTAACACACTTGTTTTTTTTTTAAATCACATTTTTAATTGTAACTTAAATAATCCGTGTGAAGTTCTTCTGTCATCTAAAGGTGAGTGTAGAGCCCAGCTGGTGTAGCTCAGTGGATTGAGTGCGGGCTGGGAACCAGAGGGTCCCGGTTTGATTCCCAGTCGGGGCATATGCCTGGGTTGTGGGCCAGGTCCCCAGTCAGCGCCATGTGAGAGGCAACCATACATTGCTCTTTCTCCCTCCCTTCTCTTCTCTCTGAAAATAAATAAATAAAATATTTAAAAAAACAAATAAATAAATAAAGGTGAGTGTAGAAACTTGAAAAATCATTTGAATTTCTGATAATAGAGCTTACAAGAGGGATATGATAATTATTAGCTATGATGAAGGAAAAATTTATGCTAAACTTTCAATTATAAGCATAAAAACATAACCTCAAGAATGTTCTTGACAACAACTTTTGTGTTCAGTGTTTATATTTTACAAACTCCAAAAATGACTTGTTTATAATGTGAGAGATCAGAAAACAGAAGAGGGCCGTGTGAATTATTTTAAAATCTTATCATCTAGAAACTCTAAAAGGGTAAGGTTGAAGATTTTTTATTTATTAAAATCTGTTTTTAAGTCTAATAATGGTTGCAGTTAATCCCTAAAGTCAAACAGATTTGAGGTGAAGCTCCTGGGAATAATTTCACAGTTATCCTCTTTCCATTTCACTTTGTCATAACAAAGATTGCAAGGCCCAATGTCCTTGTCTTCTTCCCTATTCTAGAGAATACACCTCTCTCTTCTGCATTTTTCCCTAATAACAGCTTTATTTTATTTTATTATTTAATCTAATTTAATTTTATTTTTATTGATCTTAGAGAGAGAGAAGAGGGAGAGAGAAACATCATTTTGTTGTTCCAATTACTTATGCATTCATTGGTTGATTTTTGTATGTGCCCTGACCAGGGATAGAACCTGCAACCTTGGTGTATGGGGTTGACATTCTGACTATCGGAGCTACCCAGTCAGGGCCCAGCTTTTTAAAAACTCACACTTTCGAAGTATACAAATCATGTTTTTTAGTATATTCACCAAGTTGTTCAACCATGATCACTATCTAATTACAGAATATTCTCATTTTCCCCAAAAGATACTGCACCATTAGTAGTCAATCTATATTCACTTCTCCTCATTTCCTGAAAAACACCAGTCTATTTTGCTCCTATGATTTTTCTTGGTCTTGTCATTTAATATAAATAGAATACAATACATGGTATATTGTACCTAGTTTCTTTCCTTTAACATGTTTTTTAAAGTTCATCTATGCTGTTGCTGGCATCAGTATTTAATTCAGTTTTATTGCCAATTTATATTATACTGTGCGAATAGACTGCATTTTGTTTCTCATCCATCAGTTGATGGACATTTAGGTTGTTTCCACTTTTAGCTATTATGAATGATACTACACCGAACATGTGTATACAGGGTTTTTGTACATTTTCAATTTTCTTAGGTATACACATAGGAGTAAAATTGCTAGATAATACAACAACTTCATATCTTCAGAAATTACCAAACTGTTTTCCAAAGTGACTGCACAATTAAACAATCCCAAAAAGAATATATGTGTTCAGCCCAGCTGGTGTAGCTCAGTGGATTGAGCGCGGGCTGGGAACCAGAGGGTCCCGGTTCGATTCCCAGTCGGGGCACATGCCTGGGTTGCGGGCCGGGTCCCCAGTGAGGGCCATGTGAGAGGCAACCATACATTGTTCTTTCTCCCTCCCTTCTCCTCTCTCTGAAAATAAATAAATAAAATCTTAAAAAAAAAAAAAAAGAATATATGTGTTCAATTTCTCCACATCCTCAATGACATATAGTGTTATCTGTCTTTTTTATTTAGCCACCACGGTGTGTGTGAAGTGTCTCATTGTGATTTTGATTAGCATTTCTCTAATGACCAATTATAGTAAGCATATATTTTTATAATTATTCATTATTTGTATATTTTGTTTTAGGGAAATATTTATTCAAGCCTTGTCTATTTGTCTATTTTTTTAAATTAGATTATTTGACAAACTTCTTTATTCTAAATACCATCACTAACCAGTTGCATGATTTTCAAATACTTTCTCCCATTTTGTAAATTGACTTTAAATTTGACATTTTTTATGATACAGTGCATTTTTTTTTATTTTAGTCAAGTCCGTTTTATTTATTTTTTCTTTGGTAAATATGCTTTTGGTGTCATATTTTAAGAGCTCGTTGTCTAATCTAATGTCACAAAATTTTGCAGTTCTTATTTTATTTTCTGAGAGCTTTATAGTTTTGTGCTTACATTTATGTCTATAAAGAATGTAGAAACATTTCTGCATATGATAAAAGGTAGGAGTGTAGCTCTATTAATTTACAAACAGAAAATCAGTTATCTCAGCACCATTTCTTGAAAAGACATTCAATTGTATTGATACCCTCATTAAAAATCAATTGCCATAAACTTAAGAGTTTATTTTTGGTCTGTTAGTTATATTTCATTGATCTGTATGTCTAGTCTTAATGTCAATACCATTCTGTCTTTGTTACTGTTGCTTTGCATATTTTTAAACTGGGAAGTATGGGCCATCAAATTTTGCCCATTTTCCACAGAAGACTTGAACAGACACTTCTCCAAGGAGGACATACAGAGGGCCCAGAGACATATGGAAAGATGTTCAGCATCACTAGCCATCAGAGAGATGCAAATTAAAACCACAATGAGATACCGCCTCACATTGGTCAGAATGGTCATTGTAAACAAAGGAACAGATAAGTGTTGGAGAGGATGCGGAGAAAAGGGAACTCTAGTGCACTGTTGGTGGGAATGCAGACTGGTGCAGCCACTGTGGAAAACAGTATGGAATTTCCTCAGAAAAATAAAAATGGAACTGCCTTTTGACTCAGCAATTCCACTGCTGGGATTATACACAAAGAGCCCTGAAACACCAATCCAAAACAACCTATGCACCCAATGTTCACAGCAGCACAATTTGCAATAGCCAAGTGCTGGAAGCAACCCAAGTGCCCATCAGCAAATGAGTGGATCAAGAAACTATGGTACATTTACACAATGGAATTCCATGCAGCAGAGACAAAGAAGGAGCTTATACTCTTTGCAACAGCATGGATAAAACTGGAAAACATGCTAAGCGAAATAAGGCAGGCGGTGAGGGACAAATACCATATGATCTCACCTTTAACTGAAACATAATCAACAAAAGGAAAAAGCAAGAAAAACTTAACCAGAGGCATTGAAATTAAGAACAATCTAACAATAGCCAGGGGGGAGGGGACAATGGGGAGAAGGGTTTTCAGGAACCACTACAGAGGACACATGCACAGAACCAAGGAGGAAGGTGGAAGCAGGAGAGAGAGGTGGATTTGAAGGAGGTGAGGGGAGGGGAGGGGAGAGGATGCAGACAACTGTAATTGAACAACAATAAAGTAGTTTTTTTAAAAAATTGGCCATTTTCCAGATTGCTCTGGTTTTTGGGGTCCACTGCATTTTCATGTGCATTTTTATATGAATATCTGATAACATGTCAGATATTCATATCGAATAGATATTCACATGAGATTTTGATAAATAATATGTTGGATCTACAAATTAATATGGGGAATTGACATCTTTACAATATTAATTTTTCTCATCCAAAAACATAGATATCTTGAACTTCCAGCCAAGATGGAGGCATAGGTAGACACACTATGTCTCCTTGCACAACCAAAAGAGGGACAACAACAATTTAAAAACAAAAAACAACCAGAGCTGACAGAAAATTAAACTGTATGGAAGACCAACAACCAAGGAGTTGAAGACACGTTCATCCAGATTGGTAGGTGGAGCGGATCCCAGCGGAGAGGGCCCTCGGCAAGATGGTAGTTTGTGGAGTGGGGCAGCCAAAACTTCAGCTGGCTGGCAAGTCCCACTGCTGGGGTATCCCAGTGAGACAATGGCTGGTGGAGCAGGCAGTTCCACATTCACGTGCGGATAAAGGAACAGTTGGGGAGAGAAGCAGACTGTGCAACCCATGGCCCCAGTGCTGGGAAATAAAGCCTTTTAAGGCTTTATTGAAAACATCTGTGGGGGTTGCGGCAGCAGTGGGAGGAACTCCCAGCCTCACAGGAGAGTTCATGGGAGAGACCCACAGGGTCCTAGAATGTACACAGACCCAACCACCCAGTAATAAGCACCAGAAGGGAGCAATTTGCTTGTGGGTAGCAGAGGAAGTGACTGAAATTGGCAGAGTGGAGCAAGTGTCATTGTTCCTTCTGAGACCCCTCCCCCACATACAGCATCACAACACAGCCATGTGGGTTGCCCTGCCATGGTGAACACCTAAGGCTCTGCCCCTTACTACGTAACAGGTTCTTCGAGACAAAAAAATGGCCCAAATGAAAGAACAGATCAAAGCTCCAGAAAAAATAAAACTAAGCCACAAAGAGCTAGCCAACCTATCAGATGTACAGTTCAAAACACTGGCAATCAGGATGCTCACAGAATTGGTTGAATTTCATCGCAAATTAGATGAAAAAATGAAGACTACTCTAAGTGAAATAAGGAGAAATGTATAGGGAACCAATAGTGATGGGAAGGAAACTGGGACTCAAATCAACAGTGTGGACCAAAAGGAAGGAAGAAAAAACATCCAACTAGAAAAGAATGAAGAAACAAGAATTCAAAAAAATGAGGAGAGGCTTAAGAACCTCCAGGACATTTTTAAACATCCCAACACCTGAATTATATGGGTACCAGAAGGAGAAGAGGAAGAGCAACTGATTGAAAACTTATTTAAAGAAATAATGGAGGAGAACTTCCCCAATCTGGCAAAGGAAATAGACTTCCAGGAAGCTCCGAGAGTCCCAAAGAAGTTGGACCCAAAGAGAAACACACCAAGGCACATCACAATTACATTACCCAAGATAAAAATAAGGAGAGAATCTGAGAAGCAGCAAGAGAAAAGAAGACACTTACAAAGGAGTTCCCATAAGACTGTAAGCTGATTTATCAAAAGATACCTTTCAGCAAGAAGGGGCTGGAAAGAAGTATACCAAGTCATGAAAAGCAAAGACCTACATCCAAGATTACTCTATCCAACAAAACTTTCATTTAGAATGGAAAGGCAGATAAAGTGCTTTCAGATAAAGTCAAGTTCAAGGAGTTCATCATCACCCAGCCTTTATTATATGAAATATTAAAGGGATTTATATAATACATGGAGGGTTATCAACAGGGGAATGGGAGGGGGAGAGAGGGGGAAAAAGTACAGAGAATAAGTAGCATAAACGGTAGATAGAAAACAGACAGGGGGAGGTTAAGAATAGTATAGGAAATGCAGAAGCCAAAGAACTCATATATATGACCCATGGACAAGAACTAAAGTGCGGAGAATATGGAAAGGAGGAGTGTGGGGCAGAGGGGAATAAAGGGGGGGATGGGGCAACTGTAATAGCATAATCAATAAAATATATTAAAAAAACAAGACAAAAACATAGATATCTTTTCACTTATTTAAAAAATTATTTCAATAATATTTTATAGTTTTTATTGTACAGGCCTTGAACTACTTTTGTTAAAATTCAGTATTTTATCTTTTTGGATATATTGTAAATGTGATTGTTCTCTTAATTTCTTTTTTGAATTATTCATTGCTTGTATATAGAAATGCAATTGTTTTTTGTATTTTGATATTTTGCCCTGCAACTTTGCTGAACTCATTTATTAGTTTAAACCATTTGTTTTGTGGATTCATTAACATCATCTGTATACAAGATCATGTCTTGAACATAAGATATCAACATTTAAAGATAGCTTTAGTTCTTCTTTGCAATTTGTATTCCTATTTGCATTCTTTTTGTTATTTCTTTTTTCAAAATCTTGCTCTGATTAGAATTTCAAGTGCAATGCTGAATAGAAATGGTGAAAGTATACAAACTTATCTTGTTCCTGGTATTAGTAGCAGTACATGGTTCAGCATTTCCTATTTTTTGCATGTTTCATAATTTTTGTTGAAAAATAAAAATTTAAATACTACAGCTTGGCAAGTCTGAAAATCACACTTCCTCTTTCTCGCCATAGTTTCTTATTGCTGTCTTTGTTTAGTAAATTTTGGAATAATTCTGTGAAATTTCTTTTTATTCTTTATTCTGTAGAGCATTCTTTTTATTGTGTGACCAATTTAGTCTCTGCATAGCTAATTTAGGGTAAATGAGTTATTTGACAAAAACTTTATTAAATACCTCTAACCAAAAAATCTCCCAGCCCCAGTATACATACTAAGGAGCGTCTTCAACATTCTGGTGATTTACAATCACTTCCTGATTGCGCAGAAACTCTAAGTCAATGGTGAGAGCTAGGTCTTTCTTCCATGCATGTTGCACAACCTTAAGCATGCACACAGTTTTATGCACATGTCTGGCCTATAGTTCTAGGAATATCTCAGATGTCATTGAAATCCATTATGGACATCTCAATCCCAAGCTTTCCTTTTAAGTTTTTTGATCATTTTTTTTTGTTTGTTCCAACTTTGATCAACCGTTCTTACGTTCAAAAATTGCAACTTTTATTTTCAAAAAAAAAAAAAAATGTGCCCTAGCCCTGGCTGGTGTAGCTCAGTGGATTGAGCATGGGCTGGGAACTAAAGGGTCACTGGTTTGATTCCCAGTCAGGGCTCATGCCTGAGTTGTAGACCAGGTCCCCAGTGGGGGCCATATGAGAGGCAATCACACACTGACGTTTCTCTCCCTCTCTTTCTCCCTCCCTTCCCTTCTGTCTAAATAAATAAATAAAATGTGCCCTGGAAAATAGTTGTTCTCAGTGAGTGTGCTATGACTGTGAGGCTGTTGGATTTCAATGTGACCACGGAGCTGGGAAAAAGATGGGGAGGTGGGAATAGAATGTGTTAAATATTAGCAAACTTGCTATTTTTGTTGAGTTTGAGTCACTTTTATTGAATAAGCATTCCTCAGATTGTTTTAAACATTTTGTTATTGTAGACTTCTAAAAAAGTTAATATTGACCGTTGTTTTACAGTATTCCTGTTGCTTCCATGGATGATCAGGATTTTGGAGGTCCTTACTTCACCATGCTTTTTTAAATAGAATATCATATACATTCCGCACTTGCTTCCTTTTACCTTCTACCTTCCTCTTATAGAGATTTATGTGAGACTGAGTCTTTTTTGTGTGTAAAATGCTGAATGTAAGAGGAGTGTGCATGAAACTAATATTAGGAGACTAGAACTCTGGGAGGTGCCGAAAATACTATGCAGATGGTTTTGAAGATAGTCTTGAAAAATCAGATATTGTAATTAAGGTGTTAAGTCTAGGGCAGACACTTTGAAATGCAACTTTTTTACTTTAAATATTTTTGTTATTTTTCCATTACAGTTGACATACAATGTTATATTAGTTTCAGGGTACAACCCAATGATTAGATATTACATAACTTCCTAAGTGATCACCCCAGTGAATCTAGTACCCATCTGACACCATACATAGTTATCACAAATTTATTGACTATATTCCCTATACTGCACTTTATATTCCCATGACTATTCTATAACCACCAATTTGTACTTCTAAATCCCTTCACCTTTTCCACCCATTCCTCCAAATTCTTTCCCATTTGGCAACCATCATAATATTGTCTATAATTATGAGTCTCTTTCTATCCTTCTAGTTTGTTGATTTTTTAAATTCCATATGTAAGTGAAATCATAGGGCATTTGTTTTCCTCTGTCTGACTTATTTTGCTCAGCACAATACCCTTAGGTCTATCCGTATTGCTGCAGATGGCAAGATTTCATTCTTTTTTATGGCCAAGTCATATTCCATTGTATATATGTGAAACACTTCTTACATATCCATTCATCTGTTGATGGACACTGAGGTTTCTTCCATATCTTGGCTACTATAAGTAATACAGCAATGTATATATGGATGCATATGTCTTTTCAATTTAGTGTTTGGGTTTCTTTGGATAAATAACCGAAGTGGAATTTCTGGGTCCTCCTTTGCCTCATTACAAAGTCTATTTTGTCTGATATAAGTATTGCTACCCCAGCTTTTGTTTATTTGTTTGTTTCCATTTTTATGAAATATCTTTGTTCATCCTTTTACTTTCAATCTGTGTGTGTCTTTTGATCTAAAGTCTCTTGCAGATAGCATACGTAAGGGTCTTGTTTTGTTATTCATTCAGCCTCCATACATCTGATTGGAACATTAAAAACATTTGCATTTAAAGTAATTGTTCGGGAATGAGAAGATGGTGCGGTGTAGATGGGGGCTGAAACCACTTGCTGGTACACCCAACTGGGTCACCTAGCCAACCTTCTGAAGAACAAAGTGAACAGCCAACAGAATCCTGCCTTATATGAAGTTTGGAAGCCAAAGATTGCAGAGAACTTTGAAAAACAGATGGTAAGGAGACTGTGTAGGGGCCAAAAGGTCTTTGGCACCTGTGTGGGAACCAAAGCCACTGTGGTCCCCAACCTGGCACCTGGCACTGAGGATGGAAGCTGCTACAGGAGTTTTGGAGGACAGACAGATCAGTGATTGTAACTTCACAGCTCCCTTCCCTCCCAGAGCAGGGAAGGTAGTCATGCACCAGGAGAGACCTAGATGCTTAAATTCGCTGGGAGGGGAATAAAGACTTAGTGGGAGATGCACAGAGGCAGCCACCCCACACTGGGACTGTGGTCACTTGCAAGGACAGTACCAGAGAAATTGGGGAGCCCGGTGACACCTGGAGATAGGAGGAGTCGGACCACGAATGGACTCTGACCGAGATAATCTCTGGTCAGAGAGTTGGACTGTGGGAAAAGTCAGGTGCTTATTAACAACAGCAGGTGCAAACAAGAGGAATTTACTTAAAATAAAAAAAAAAAAGCCCTTAGCTGCTGTTCAAGGAACTCTTGCACAACTGCCAGCCCAACGAAAAGGGAAGAGGAGGGGTGCGATTTTCTCCAAATCAGGGTGCTTCATGGACTGATCAAAGTGGGGCAACAGGGGCTCAGATGGGTAGCAGTCACCAGAGAGACTTAATTTAATAGGGTACTAAACTGCCCTGAAGGAACTTTGTGAGTGCACAGCACCCAGACCAGCAAAGAGGGAGGAGGGGTGCAAGTTGCTCCCACTTGGTGCACCTTGCAGACTAATCAAGAGTGGCACAATGAGGTGGGCATGGTGCATATGGACAGTGGGGGCTGTGCAGCACTGTGAGGGCTTGGGCTGAGGTTGGATACCTGTGGATATTTGGAGCCCAGACTGAGTCCCGGCCCAGAATCACAGAAAAGGAAAAAAAAAAAAATGGAGCCCAGCCCCCTCCCCCCCCCGCCCCCGCGCCTCCAACATCCAGGAAGACCAGCAGAATCTGCTTGCTGGGTTCAAAGTCAGCAGGGTGCATTTTTTTTTTTTTTCTTTTTCCTCCAAGTGTAAGACAATAAGACCTGGAGCTGTGAAAGGACCAAAGACAGATCCAGAGAGAGAGATCAGAAGACTAATACAATCAGAAGACCTACAATTGAGACAAAATTCACTTCACTATCCTACAAAACTTGCATTTTATTTCTTATTTTTTATTTTTACTTTTTGTTATTTTTTAATTATTCTTCCTTCCATGTAGTTTGTTTTGCTTGTTTGATTTCTTTGTTTGACTGGTTTCCTTTGTTCTCCCTTTCATATTGCATTTTAATTTCTCTTCCTTCATTTCACTCATATTCCTATAACACACTACACTTGGTCTTTTACTTTTTATTCAGATCATATATTTCTTTTCATTTTATTGTTCCCTTTCCCACACAGCACCCTTCCCTGGTCTTGGTCTATTTTACCATCTTCCTGAACTTTATTACTGTTGTGGTTAACTTCATTCTCTTGCACATTACACAAAGTTTCTATCCCTGACTCTCACTATATCTCACCATCTAATCTCGCATAAGCACTCTGCTTTCTGGAGTCAACTCACATTCTTTTTCCCCTCTAAAAGAGTCTGATCTCTTTTTCACCTTTTAAAAAAAGTGGCTGGTTGAATGAAATATCACAGTTATTGCAGTAGTTCTCCAAAGGATCTCCTATCTATTCTCCACTTTTTGGTACTTTAAATCCCATAGAATACTCTATCACTGTCATAATCCACTCTGCCTTCACCCTGCCCCAGATCACATACAAGATAAGGTGAGAGTTGTGAGTACCAGTAAAGCCACTGGAGGAGAGAACCCACCAACAAAGGAGCCACCAGTGAGTACAACCCAAGTACAACAAGAAATAACACACAAATGGAAAAAAAGAACAACCCTAGAACATCCAGACAAGGGAATCAAAGAGACCATACCACTGAGTCCCACAGAACTCTTACCATAAAGGTCCACCCTGGAAAGATAGCTAGCAAAGCAGAGCATCAAGAAGCACAGAAACAAAAAAATAAGAGTCACCTAAAATGGGGAGATAAAGAAAAAATGTGCAACCTAAAGCAATGGAAGACTCCCCACTATAAGAGCTAAATTAAATGGAGGCAAGCAAACTATCAGATATAGAATTCAAAATGATGGTTATAAGGATGCTCAAGGAACTCACAGACAACTACAAAAAACTGAGTGGGAACTATAACAGTATGAAAAAGGAAATAGAAACTATAAACAGAGAGGCAATATTTTGGAGGAGTGAATGGAAGCCAGACTAACCCCCTCCCAGGATCAATCTGGAATTACAACTAAATTGTGGAGAAATCACCCATAACAAACAACTGAACAATATTGAGAATGAAGCCTTACAACCTTGGACAGACAGAAAAATCAGCTTAAGCACAACCTGTTTAGTAAGGAGTGAGGTAGAAACTAGAGAGGGCTGGCCAGGCACCCACAGGTGGCAGTGCCAGAAGAATAATTAAGTGGCCATTGTAATCCCCCTGAGAATAATGTGGTCTAAACCTTAAGCTGGGATCCCCAACCTAAAACACCAGAGCCCCAAAAAGTACATGGATAACAACTGGCAGAAAAAGGTGAAAGGGTTTCTCTCTGACAGAGATGGACTGCTGGAGATGCAAAGAGCCTTTTAAAGGGCCAACACACAAATTTTCATTTGTAGCCATTTACCCTGGGTTCTGGCAAAGGCTGGGAAGAGTAGGCTAGAAATGCCTGGGGAGAGACTGGGGATGGAGGCTTTGGAGAGAGAACTGAGAGAGCAGCTGCTGGGATCCCAGTGCTGAGTCATCACCCCTACAGAAGTAGGCATCCTGCTCAGGCAAACTATTCCCCTCCCAATGACCACAGCCTGAGGGGAAACAATAACCCCAACCCAAGGAGGGATTCTGTCCTGCCCTATGGGGCTTAAGC
>PVJI01030573.1:0-14035 GCA_004026765.1 Micronycteris hirsuta | reverse complement strand
AAAAAAAAAAGAAAACATCAGCAGGAAAATCTCAGACATTCCACTCAGCAATATTTTCACTGATATGTCCCTTCAAGCAAGGGACATAAAGGAAATAATAAACAAATGGGACCTCATCAAATTAGAAAGCTTCTGCACAGCTAAAGAAAACAGCATTAAAATGAAAAGAGAATCAACCATATGGGAAAACATATTTGTCATTGATGCCTCAGACAAGGGTTTGATCTCCAAAATATATAAAGAACACACACATCTCCACTCTACAAAGACAAATGAAACAACACAATTAAAAAACAGGCAAAGGACTTGAACAGACACTTCTCCAAGGAGGACATACAGAGGGCCCAGAGGCATATGAAAAGATGCTCAACATCACTAGCCATCAGAAAGTTGCAAATTAAAACCACAATGAGATACCACTTCACACTGGTCAGAAAGGCCATCATAAACAAATCAACCAACAAGTGTTGGAGAGGATGTAGAGAAAAAAGAACCCTAGTGTGCTGTTGGTGGGAATGCAGACTGGTGAAGCCACTGTGGAAAACAGTGTGGAATTTCCTCAGAAAACTAAAAATGAAACTGCCTTTTGAGCTGTCAGTTGCACTGCTGGGATTATATCCTAGGAACCCTGAAACACCATTCAAAGAACCTATGCATCCCAATATTCATAGCAACACAATTTACAATAGCCAAGGGCTGGAAGCAACCTAAATGCCCATCAGTAAATGAATGGATCAAAAAACGATGGTACATTTACACAATGGAATACTACACAGCAGAGACAAAGAAGGAACTCCTATCCTTTGCAACAGCATGGATGGAACTGGAGAGCATTATGCTAAGTGGAATAAGCCAGGTGGTTAGGGACAAATACCATATGATTTCACCTTTAACTGGAACCTAATCAACAAAAGAAAAAATCAAGCAAAATATAACCAGAGACATTGAAATTAAGAACAATATGACTGTAACCCGAGGGGCGGTGGGAAGGTATAGTCGCAGGGAAGGGGGTAATGGTTTTCAGGAACAACTATAAAGGACACATGGACAAAACCAAGGTGAGATGGAAGCAAGGGAGGGAGGTGGGTTTGACTGGGGTGTTGGGGGAGCAGTGGGGGGTAAACACAAACAACTGTAATTGAACAATAAAACAAATTAAAAAAATAAAAACAGTGCAACTGATTCATGCATATTAATTTGTATCCTGCTACTTTACTGAATTCCCTTATCAGTTCTAATAGCTTTATTTTTTGCTGGTATCTTTAGTGTGCTCTATATACAGTATGAGGTCATGTTCAAATAATGACAGTTTTACTTCTTCCTTTCCAATTTAGATTTTTTTTTTTTTTTTTTTTTTTTTTTTTTTTTTTTTTTTTTTTTTTTTTTTTTTTTTTTTTTTTTTTTTTTTTTTTTTTTTTTTTTTTTTTTTTTTTTTTTTTTTTTTTTTTTGCCTAATTGCTGTGGCTTGGATTTCCACTGCTATGTTGAATGAGAGTGGTGAAAGCGGACTAACCACGTGAGGGTGCTGGACTGTGGCAACAGTGGCTTTAGGTAAATAAGTATACTAGGTTTAGTTTCTTAAATTATTTTGTAATGTGTTACATTTTTTCAGAGGAGCTAGTCAAATGGCTGCCTAGTTAGCATAAAAAAAACAATCTGGAAATTTCCATCACCCCTAAGTGGGAGAGGTAGTTTGACACAGCAAGTGGTGAAACAAATATTTTTCTCTAATAAAACAATAGACTTGAGTCTAAGTGAAATATTTAGCCTTAGGCCATGCTATCATTCACACTCAGATGGTTCATAAAATACTATAATACTATATGTGTCCATATATACATATATATATATCCACACATATACACACATACATACATACATACAGAGATAAATGAAATAATTAGAAGAATTAAACATGAGTAAAATGCATATAGGTGTTTATATTATTTTACAACTTTTCTGTTAATTGAAATTATTTATAAATAAAAGTAAAAAAGAAAATAAAACAATAGCAAAATTAAATGTACATCTTGTCTTGCTAGAGCCATACAGAAAGATTTCTAGGACCCACAGGGTGGCCAGAGGCAGCACTGACTCTGGAAAGGCGGTGCCACCCCCGCAGCCCTTGGTATGCCCTCTCTCCGTCCACCAGTACTCTCTCATCTGGGGTCCCACAATCTCTCTTCATATTGGCCACTGTCACCCCTGCAATTTCTAGGAGCCCCATATAACTGTTCACTCAACAAACATACCCTCGGCACACTCAGTGTTGCAACTACACTCCAACACTGGAACAAAGTATACGTGTATACTCCAGGATTGCTTCTTTAAAACAAAAGAGATTGTATTTATTTATTTTTAGAGAGAGGGGAAGAGAAGGAAAGAAACATCAATGTGTGGTTGCCTCTTGCACACACCCAGCTGGGGACCTGGCCCACAACCCAGGCATGTGCCCTGACTGGGTATTGAATGGGCAACCCTTTAGTTCACAGGCTGGCACTCAATCCACTGAACCATACCACCCATGGCTAGGATTGCCTCTTGAATGAAGGTTTTGGTGCAGGGCCTAGGCCTAGCTCTGCCATTTTGAAACCATGTTTTTGAGCTCAAAATTAGCCTGAACCTCAGATGCATGATAGGCCACATATAAAGGTTGCCATGAATATAAATCAAGGGATGCCTGAAAAAGCCTTCTGTAAATGCACCAGCTGTTGGTTAATTGGCTCACTGTATTTTTGTCCTAGGCCAAGTGTACAGTAAGAAGCACCTCCAATGGGCTGAATTGGAGCTTTTGCTTCATTTTCTTTGCTTGCCATTTTTAGGGAGGTCAGAACTAGTGAGGGTTTGTAAGAGGGAAAAGAAGAGAAAGGTTCCCTAGAAAAACGGCCCCACAGAAATTATCTTAGGAACCTCATAAGAGAAGTACATAAAGACATTCTTATTCTCTGCAAGACCACGTTTGTCTGCAGTCATCCCACCATATGTGATCAGGTGTGTTGGAGTGAGGGTAAGCACCCAGCTTTTACCAATGAGATATCACCTACATGATGTTTATACCAGAAAAAATAAGGCAATTGTTCAACATTAGGAAATCTATCAACATAGTTCAGTATGTCAATTAGGTACAAACAATATATATCATATCCATCAAATGATATATATCATATATATCATTTTCTACAGATGGCAAAATATTTTTTATAAAAATCCAATATTTATTCTTGATTTTAAATACTTTATTCAATAAAACAAATAAAATATACCTCTCTCATTTCAAAAGCCAGCTATAGTTAATGGGATTACCCTTCCCACCTTCAAACTAGAGACAAAGATGCTATGCGTCACCATCTAGCCTATCCTGGAATGAAATGAATAGGTGACTGTCCCTTGAAAAAGCCATATATACAAAGCAGACTCCAAATGCCAAAGGGACCGAGAGTCCAAAGACAAGTCCAACGTGTTAGTTAATGAGTTTAATAGAGAACGTAAGTACAGAAACGTGGTCCCTGCTAGTGGCAGGATATTTGGATCTCTGCATCTTTCACTGTCTAGATCCCCTCTCATATCCCTCCTTAGAAATGAAATGTGTGGGTGGTCTGATGAAACAAAGGGACCAGGTGGAGATTCTGGTACCAAGGTGAGGTAAGAGATAACAGCCAAGAAGCCTAACCCTGGAGAAAGGATTAACAGAAAATCTGTGATTAACCCAAAGCCTCTGGACACATTCCAGAGTCTCCCTGGGGGAAGAAATAGGGGTCAAAGATTCAGGCTCCTTCACTGGAGAATAAGATGGCACGTTGGCTTCCAGATCAAGTGAGCTCTGTTCACTCAATGACAATCTACCTGCTCACAAAATTTCAGAAGAAGATTTCAGTTAGTATAATGCCCACACTGTAATAAAATTTTATACTTAAGAAAACACTAATATTCTATATGCAAATATGTAGACACAATTCTATTAGAAGACAAAATGAAATGTTCATATTTATATACATAATTATAATGAATACATTGAAATTTAAAAGAAAAATATTAACCTGAATATTATCAGTAACTTCTTTATAGTCAGCATTTTGCTATAAGGTATAAGCAAGCATACTTGTGTCTGTGTGACGAACTCAGCTATGAGAGCCACGAAAGGTGGCGACTCAGAGACCCTGACAAACAAACATCACAGCTGTTGCTGGAGACAGGAAGTTCCAAAATGAAAGACAACAGTGAAATTTCAAACAACACAAGAACCACCTACTTTCCATTTACATGGCACTTACTCTGTTTGAAAATGCAAAGTACGTATATTAAAGCTGCAAAAATTGTTTAGAATACATATGTTAAGCAGAGTTAGGTTTAGAGCCTTGTAAGCCGGTTTTGTCTGCATGATTGTCTGGGGACATTTGAAATTTGTGATTTGGGGGTGTGGACAAATTTTTCTTATGTGAGACTTTTTTCTGTGTTTTCAGGAAGTTTAGTGTCCCTAGCTGCCATACACCAAATGCCTGTCACAGCCTTGAATTATTGTGACAACCAAAAATATCTTGATACAGATTCCAAAATAGGTTTGGAAACCACCGTGTAAACCACTATTCTCGTCTACTGGCTTCATGGATCAGGGACCGAAGTTAACCCTCATTGTCAGAAGAACCCCACACTTTGGGTTTAATGTTCTGAGGATGCTGCCTTGAAATTGTTAATTATTTTATCTTTGAATTTGTGTTTTGTAAGTTAAGTCTAATGGAGCATGAGCAGGAGGTTTGAAACATGGGAGCAACCCTACCTTCTGCTGCTTCTCTGCTTGCCTCGGAGCGTATTTAGGTGATCTGTTCTCTGACCACTGGTACCCCAAGCCTCTTCTGGCCTCTCCTCTCTGCCCTGTCCCTGAGCCCAATGCTTAGAGGCCTGGCAGTGTCAGAGGAAAGGCCAAAGTTGTGGCACATGCCTCATGGTGGCACATGTAGACATCACATCATCTGCCAACTCTGCTTTTAACTAGAAGCCTGCTGGCTTATGCAGTGGGTTACTAGAAGGAAGAGGCCTGTTGCCCACACCTAATCCAGGTGCCTAGTGCATTCTGGCACAAATGTTGCAATACCCTTTGGAGTCACCTATCTGCCATGACCTAGGGTCACATTTCCACAGCAAGGGGAGATACCTGGGCTAGCTTCCATGCACAACTAGAGCAAGAACTTCAGTCTGATGCTACCAAAGGAGCAAATCCACAACTAGTATATTCATTGGTGTGTTTTTCCTGCTTTTCAAATGAGGAGGTTTGCATTTTTATTTTACACTGGGTACCACAAATTACGTAGTTGGTCTTGATTCTATTTTTGTACCTAGTTATAGAATTATGCTGCATATGAATTAAATATTGTTTTGTTGCTCTTAAATATAAACTTACATTTAAACATCTGTAAGCATCTGGCAAACTTATTGTTTATTATCATTATTATTTAAATATTGAAACACAAACTATTTTATTACAATCTCCCCTGTATTTCTCTTTCATATTAAAATGAGGACATAATATTGATCTTTTGTAAAATCATAAATATAGGTAAATGAACAATAAATTTCATTTCAGGATTATAAAAAGATCTTTATAAAACATTTGTTTTAGAAAGAGAACATCAATTCTAATGTGATTGATAATCACTGTTTTAGAGGTAATATCCAACCCAATTTTTTAAAGAAAGATAGTTGTGTTATAAAAATGTGAAAGGAAGATGTGTATGGAGATGATATGAATTTAGAACCAGAAAATTTATAAGCCAACCAATATGTTACAAGAGACCATAATATAACTCAAAAAATTGTAGGATAAAATATTAATATACATAAATCAATAACAGTCACAAACACAAAAGAGACCCAGTTACAAAAATAAAAGTGGAAAAAGCCTTTCACAATAGCAAAAATAAAGTCAACTACCTAGGAATAAACTTAATAAGAAGTAGCAAAGACTGAACAGTAAAAACTTTAAGATTTTACCAAAGGCTACAAAATAAGGTTTGACCAAATACATACATATTCCATAATGTTGAAGAGAATATTCAACTTCATAATAGTAGGAATGGAAATACAATCAACAATTTTAATGTACAAGATAATTCTAAAATTCATGTGAAAAGTTAAAAGTGAAAAACAAACAAACAAAAAAAAAAAAACAGAAAAAGGAGGACAATGCAGAAAGAACTTGCTCCACCAGAGGTCAAGTGTGCTCTGAGTCCTCAGTAATTAAAGCACATGAAGAGACATACTGATGGAACTGAACAGAAAATTCAGAAACTGACCTTTGTGCATACAGGACTTTAGATTTGTCAACAGTGGTACCTCAAGGATATTCAATAAATGGTTTTGAGACCACTAGGTAACATATAGAAAAAAAAAGTTGGATCTGTATATCACTCAGTAAGATAATTTCCAAATGGATGAAGATATAAAATCATAAAGCCATTAACAAACACACTCTCTCTCTCTCTCTCTTTCTCTCTGTTGCGATGGCCTCTCTTACATTTCTGATATTGGAAAATTTGTACTTTCTCTTTTACTTTTGGTTAGCCTGGCTAGACAGTTATCCATTGCATTAATCCTTGCAAATAAACAGCTTTTAGTTTTGTTGATTTTCTCTATTAATTTCCTATTTTCAGTTTTATTAATTCCTAGTCATATTTTTATTTTTTCTTTTCTTCTGCTTAATTTCAGTTTCTACTGCTCCTGCAGAGACTTCTGCTCCCAACAGGCTGTGATTCTCTGTACTCTGTTTTTCCCATTTTCAAGGTGTAGATATGCCTGTAACCTGCGTTCTTTGATTGATACAGGAGAGTGTCAATTCTTTTTGTTTATGTTTCTTAGATGTGCTTGTGAAAATGGTAATGATGATTTTCAACCTTTTTGCCTGTTAGAGTGGAAACTGGAAGCTTCAAATCAGTTGACTATAAGTCCACCAAAAGGGAGGGTATCCTAGTTGCATCTGAATTAATCAGGTGGAATTCTTAAGAGAGAAACAGGGCCTGCCCTAAGAGTTAGAAAGACTCGCTCACTGGTTTCTCAGTTGCCAAGCTGTCGGGAAATGAGCTGATGGCAGAAAGGACCTCATGCTGGGACTTCATGCAACCTCCAGGAGCTGAAGCCTCTTCCACAGAAGAATAAGCGATTGAATTACACCAACAACCATATGTGCTCAAAGGGCCCGGAGCTCCTGAGAGGAACACAGCCCAGCTGATACCCTGATGGCAGCCTTGTGAGATCCTGGGGAGAGCGCCAGGTCAGCCATGTAAGAATTCTGACTCACTGACACTGTCCAATGATAAATGTGACTTTCTAAAGCCATTGATATTAAAGCAATAGAAAACTAATCAGAGGCATGCATGTGTGTAAATAAGGATATATATATGTGTGTGTGTGTGTGTGTGTGTGTGTGTGTGTGTGTGTGTGTGTGTGTATAATCTTTGAACATACATATACATTTGCCAAAAGGAAAAATAAAAAACTATGAACGGTATTTGTCTGCTATGGGTGCTGGAAACTGAATAAATAGTGAGCATGGGGAGGGTGGAAAAGGAATCTTTCACTGTCTTCCTTCTTACATTTTTTATGTCTAAATCATGTAATGCATTACCTATACAAACAAATGTAAAACCTGTGGGAATGGCACTGTTTGAGGACGTAGCCTTTGTGGATGCCAGGTGTGCTACTGGGCCCCAGTCTCCGTTTGATTTCCCTCGAGGTGAACAGTCCTGACGAAGAAGAGGGAGGTTAACGTGAGGGTTTGTGAAGCAATGTAGAAACCACTGAGAGGGAACCAAGCTGAGAGCACTTCTATTTCTAAAGAGTCTTTTAAATAATTGAATGATAGCTAAGGACACAAAGAAAAAAGGATGGCAGAAATACAAATCCTGGATCAGGCTGCAAATGAATGTCCACTTCAGGGCTGTAAGTTTCATTCTAACCATGAAGCTAATTCTGAGCAGTCTGTCCTGCTTCATGATTTGAAAGAAAATTTTAACAATGTTATTTAGTGCCTAATTATATAACTACTTTCATGTCAAACACTGGGCAGCTTGATTTCCAATTTTATCCTTAAAGAAAGTTATTTATTCTAGCAGAAACTCGGTTGAGCTAAAGTTACCTTATTTTTAGAGAGTTGCAAAGAAATGTTTATCTGTTGGTATAAGTGAGATTTCAAATGGAAAACATATGAGGCATACTATAAAGTAACATGACCGACTTTTTCTCTTTTTTTTCTTCTGTTTTAAAAAATAAATGGGCTCAAGTTTTCACAAACTAAGGGATTTTGCTTCCTTCCAAGGCCAACCTGGAGGAGATGTATGCTTCAATATAATGGATTTTGCATTGACTGTTTGACAATTATCTTTGGAAAATTATACCACATTTCCTTAAATTTATTTATTGTTCTCCAAATTTTGAAAACGTAGTTGCTATTTGTCCACAGTCAAAGTTTATTTGGATTGCTGTATTTGGCTGACTGAATGATGAAGGGGAAGGAGAAAGATATTTAACAACTTTTGCAAGAAAGAAAGCCTGGCTTTCACAACCGTTTTATAAGTTCCTCACAATGGTCCTGCAAATAAATTATCATTACCTCTACTGAAGGGAAACTTACTCTTAAACAAGGTAATTTTCTTAAGGCTATGAAGCTTAAGGGCTCAACCAGGATTCAAATCAGGCCTGCTTTATTCTAAAATCCAAGATTGTATCACTGTCCTGTGCTGTCTCCTACAATGTTGACAAAATGTTTAAAAGATATAGATGGATAGATAGATGATAGGTAGATCGAGAGATAGATAGATAGATAGATAGATGGATGGATAGATAGATAGATAGATAGATAGATAGATAGATAGATAGATAGATGACATAAAGAAAGAAATTATGGCTATGAATGAATTATAAAAGCCTGAATGCTTAGCAGATGAATAACTACCTTCACCGGGTAAACTGCAGTTATCAGAGGCAAAGGAGGATGATAGCAAGAAAGGATGGGGACCACTGGCAGCAACTGGGCTGGCCAGTGGTGGGCACTCTCACAGTGTCCCTCAGAACACCTGGAGAAGCATCCATCTCCAGTAAGATGCTCATGCACTCCAGGAGAGCATTTGTACCATGCTGAGTCTAGCAACACCGAGGTCTACACTATGCCGCTGAGTCACCCTCCGCTCTGAGATACAGAAGAAAAATGGTAAATAAGCCAATGTGCTTCGGTTGTTGTACACTGCCAGTGGGGAGCTCTGTTCTGTTCAGGAAGATAGGGTTACTTGCCCTCTACAGTAGAGACATCTTATACTAAAAGGCCAGTGCCAACAAAGGCAGCTGTGTCATCTCTACCAATTCCATGCTAAAACTGACAATTCCTCACTCAACCCGAAGCTGGCTGTCTCCCAGGGAAGACTTGTATTTTCCTGTCAGGATGTCTGATTTTTGGATTTTGTTTTGCTTATTTGGCTTTGTTTGTTGTATTTTGTTGTTAATTCTAATGTCAGGCATATTTCATTCCTAGTGTTTATTTGTTCCACTGAGCCCTTGTACAACTTCTCCTATGCCTGCCCCTCCTAGGACATCAGGTAACTAGTGCTGAGTCTCCCTTTTGCTCAGAGAGATTTCACCTCCTTTCTATTGTTATGGTATTTGGTCTGAATAAAATGGATCTCCAGAATCTATCACTGATGCTGTCTGCCCACATCAGTGAACGTGTCCTGGATTCTCCCATCCTGCTCTGTCCCACAGAGTTTAAGGTTGGGCCAGCTCCCTCATGTTCAGATGGCATTGGTTTACCAGGCAAACTCTAATTGACAAAGTTTTTTTTCTGAATACCACAGATATCCCATTTAAAAAGGCTCCCACACTATGACACTCTGCAACAGCCTCTTGCTGTTTTTGCAGACTGCCACATCTTTACAAATCTTGATCTTGCTCAAACTTAGAGCAGCTGATCTCTGATGAGGCTTCTTCAAGAACTTCGACAGTCATTGCTTCTCAATGTGCATTGCGATTTAAATGCCTTAACATGAAAGATCTGGAGTCTGTGCAACTTCAAAGAGAGTATTTGAAAAAATCTCAGAAGCAAAGCTGTATTTTAATAAATCCCTGGTTAACATAAAATGAGTATGTAAATTACTTCAAAAGTTCTTCGACATTTTCAGATACTAATATCTGAGGCAGGTAATTGGTAAATAATTATTACTCACCTACTATTTGTGAGATATTTCTTTAGATGGCAGGAATATAAGAAGCTTCAGAAGGGGGCATTCTAGTGGAAAGAAACACAAGGACCAATACAGATATAAGTATAATGATTTCAGGTTTGGATGAGTATCATGATAAAGATAGAGGAGACCAATTTGGCTAGAGAGTGAAATAGTCTGGCTTATGCATTAGCTTGCTGAGGGGTTGGGGTAATCAGCCCTTGGGTAAAAAGGTCATCACATGGGAATGCACAGAACTTCCTGGGTCCTGGCCACCCCCTGTATGTCCTTGGACATCTAATTACTAGAGAAGCTGGAAGTGGTGGCCTAATCTGACACTGACCTTGCTTTCATAAATCCACTGCCCATAAAGGACCGTAGCTGCACAAGAAGGAGGAAGCCATCCCCAACCTTGGGAAAAAAGAGTGGATTCTGCTTTAAAATGACCTAGTTGCTGAATTCACTATGTAGGGCCTTAAGAAATAATGCACCTGTGGTTAACTATTACTCCCCCTCTTCTGAGTGTACAGGAGACAGATCCTATGCATGAATCAGGGCAGCAGAACACTGTCGTGGATTCTGGCCCACAGAAATACATATGCCATGGCAGGCATATGAATAAATTCACACGGAATACACTGGACTAGAAAATCTGGGACCACGCGACCCCTCTCCAATCATGGCAAGAGAGGCCATGAGCTATGCCCCGATAGACTTTTATTGTTGTTTCTTGGGAACATTACATCAGAATGGTCTTCATTAACTATGCATAGATTATAGATTTACATTAGGTAGTAGAAGCCCAGGACAGCACAGCAAAAGGATGGATATGCAAATGAAAAGACAATAGGCTTCCGATGGAGCTGGAAAGGAATAACAATACAGGTCTAAGGAAGCTAGGCATGCATTAGCATAAGCTCTTTTGATTCAGGGAGAGAGAGGTTTTAGCATGAGCAAGTTTTAAATCTAAGAAATAGAGTATCCTGATTCCCCACAGGAAATCCTGCTGTCACACACGTGGGGCCTGCTTGCCGTCCTACGTTCCACTGGAGCTTTCTCCTGGACATGAAACATTAGGGCTACATTTCCCACAGTGAGAGGCATGGACTCCTCTTCAGAACACAGTGGTCAAGGCCAACTTCTTCGTTAGGCACAGGGGCATGGTACCTATGGACCACCATACTTTCAGTGGCCACAGAAGTATGCTCATTTTAATTTATTTTAAAATATGAAGATGAAAGTGAACATAATAGTAATAAATATATAAGAACGAATCCAGACTTCAGTATATTCATCTTTATAGCAATGTAATTGTAAAATAGAATGTTTTAATATATTTTATGAAGGAAATAAAGGCTCAGATGGCAAAAGTGACTAGGACACATGAAAGCCCTACTGCAGCCTTGATGGAGTTTGGTTACATGAGCTCAATAATGTCTACTGAGTGAGTGGGTAAATTGATGTCTTGAGAGAAATGATCATATTAGGACTAAAAAACAGTAACTACATATCTTTTTTGTAAAAAAAAAATAACATATTTCTAAATGCCAGGAACATATCCAATGGATCCAGTGAGCAGGGTGCTTTAGCCTTCGTGAGCCTCAGCATCCTCTCTTGGAAGCACTGAGTGGAATGTCATCCCACCCTCTTTGGGAAGAGTACAGGATTAGGTGTTATAGGGTTTACAAAAGTGAGCAGACTGTGGACCCTATCATCACAAAGTTAGTAAGCTTTGAAATTAAATTCACACACATTATTATAATTCAAGATAGAATATTTTAAGTAAAATAGTAGTGGAACAATTAAAGAGGGTTCGATAGGACCCCAGAGGATTATTTCCTGATTGAAAAATGTAATTGCATTATTTTTGCTGAAAATACTCTTCCTTTACTATAGGTAATAGCAAAATTTTGTGTGCATAACAAATAATTGACTCATCCTGAATATCTCCCTAGAAAATAAACATGTGAGGTTTAAATACACTTGTGAAATGGGCTTACTCTGTCATTTGTGAGTGGAAGTTAGTAATTTTAAGGAAAGAAGATATACTTTTCCTTAAAAAAGAAAAATACTATGAATAGAGAAATGCAAATAGCACATGTATATTTTTCTAATTATGTTTTCCTCATCACCAGCAGGTTAACATAGTATGAAGAACAAGTATTCTGGAGTCAGAACTTCAGGTTCTGCCACTTAATGGAATTGAGTAAGTCACTGAAATTCGCTAATCCTCAGATTCTGAGGACACTGCTTACCTTTCAGGATCATCATGAGAATTAAAGGTCATGAATATAAAGGGTATAACACAGAGCATATGGTCAATAAATGGTAGCTAACACTACTCTGCTCACTTTGTATCAAAGACAGATGTGTTCCACATTCATTTGCTATTTCCTTCAGTGCCCTTAAGGTGAACCCCTACAGTATTTTCAAAACCCCTTGACAGGCATCATCTGGTACCAGGTAAAGATAGCTAATGGTGAAGTGCTTGTGTGTGCATGTGTGTATGTATGGTATGTGTTCTTGGAATCAAGATGGGCTTGCATTCTTTGTATTTATTTTTGTATTTTTCAAGTTTTATTGAGATATAATTGACATATAACACTGTGTAAGTTCCTAGAGCACATGTTGATTTGATATACTTATATACTGCAAAATGATTACCACCATAGCATTAGCTGATATCTTCCACCTGTCACATAATTACTAGTTTTTATGATGAGAACATCTAAGATCTACTCTCTTAGCAACATTCAATATATAATATAGCATTATTCACTATAATCACCATGTTGTACCTTATATCACCAGAACTCTTTAACCTTATAATTGAAATGTTCTACCTTTTGAGCAATTTTCCTCATTTTTCCCACTCCGCACCTCTTGGTAACCACTACTATAACTCTCAGTTTCTGAGTTTAGCTTTTTAAGTTTCTACTTACATATATAAAGTAATATCATACAGCATTTTTATTTTTCTATCAGACTTATTTAATTTAGCATGTGCCCTCAAGATTCATGTAATTTGTCCCAAATGATAGTCTTTCTTTCTTTCTCTCTCATGGGTGAATAATGTTTCAATGTGTGTATATTATATAGATAGATAGATAGATGCAATATATCTCTATTATATATAAACAAATGTACACATATATCGCATCTATATGTATTCACCCATCATTAGATTTTTCCCATATCTTAGCTGTTGTGAATAATGCTACAATGAATGTGGGAAATTCTGATTTCAATTTCTCTGGATACATTTGTTTGTACATATCCATGGGTTTTGCATTTGCATATTTGACTAACTACAGATCAAATATATTTGAAAAAATATCCCAGAAAATTCCAAAAAGCAAAACTTGAACTTGCCATGTGCAGAGCACTACAGTAAATCCACAAGAATGAAGTGACATGTAGTCATGTCCTGGTATAATCTATATACAAAAACATACCATTCTATACAAGGGATTTGAGTGTCCATGGATTTTGTTATCTGCAGAGGGTCCTGGAACCAGTCCCCCACAGATACTCAGGGATGACTGTGTACCCAGAAGTATGATTGCTGAATCATCTATTTTTTACATATTAAGAAACCTCCATACTGTTTTGCCAGTAGCTGTCTCAATTTAGATTCCCACCAAGAGTGCACAAGAGTTCCCTTTTCTTCACATCCTCCTAAGACTTGCTATTTCTTCTCTTTTTATAATAGCCATTCTAACAGGTGATATCTCATTGTGGTTTTGCTTTGTGTTTTCCTAATACTTACCTAGTAACTTTTTATGTGTCTGTGCCATTTGAATATCTTCTTTGATAAAAAATTTATTCAAGTTCAC
>PVJI01030572.1:0-14038 GCA_004026765.1 Micronycteris hirsuta | reverse complement strand
AAAAAAAAAAAAAAACAGATTAACAAGAGAAAAAGAAGCAGAAGTTTATTAGCATGTGCACCTTGCCTACACGCAGGAGTACTCAGAGATGAGTAACTCGAAGAGGAGATTAGAACATGAAATTATATAGTATTTTAGCAAAGAATAATAATCTTGTAGAGAAGTAACAAGACAAAGGAAAAGGATGTTGTGCTTCCAGAAGGGGTAGACTATGGGAAGGAAAATATACAGGGAAATTAACAGTAGATAAGGGCCAGTTAGTAAACTATCTCTGGGCTTATAAAGATTTAGAGTTGTGCCCTGGCCGGTGTGGCTCAGTCGATTGAGCACCAGCCTGCGAACCAAAGGGTCGCAGCTTCAATTCCCAGTCAAGGCACATGCCTGGGTTGCAGGCCACGTCCCCAGTAGGAGACGTGCAAGAGGCAACCATACATTGATGTTTCTCTCTCTCTCTTCTTCCCTCCTTTCCCCTCTATAAAAATAAATAAATAAAATCTTTAAAAAATGATTTAGAGTTGTTTCCAGTGTTTCCAGGTGATGGTTAGGTTAATTAGTTTTACTGGTAATCATTTCAGAACGTACACATATATCAAAACATCACATTGTATTAAATGTAAACAATCTTTGTCAAAAATAAATGCATAAAAATAAAAGTTCTGTGGGCTATATATAGCAGTATTTCTTCTTTATTGCATACCATTTTTGGAAGTTCTGAGATTTTTTCCACCATGTTTTTGGAGGAATAGGCTGCGACACCCCCTCCCATCCTGATACATATAATTACAAATCTGGATACTTCAATTTCTCTTTTTGTTTGCTGCCAATGTGTGTAAACTTTCACAATTGCTCTAAGAAACAGGCACTTCGCAGTCTTGTCTCTATGCAGATGGTGTCTACATCATGTTAAGCAAACATGTTGACGGAAACGATCTAATCTTGATCTTTGCTAGAGGAAAACAGAGACTCCATTTGCTATTTCTTTTGTTTTTTAAATTTTTTATTGATTAATTTTAGAGAGAGGAGGAAAGAGGAGAGAGAAAGAGAAACATCGATTTGTTGTCTCACTCATTTATGCATTCGTTGGTTGATTCTTGTACGTGCCCTGACCGGGACCGAACCTGCAACCTTGGTGTATCAGGACGATGCTCTGACCAACTGAGCCACCTGGCCAGGGCCTCCGTTTGAAATATCATGTTTGATGTTCTTTGTACATTGTAGGTACAGTGGTTAAATGAATGGTTGTAAAAATACGCTGCTGGTAAATAAATTCCGAAGTCTTGGCTACAATTAACATTTTCGATGGGGAAGATAAAAATGGTAGCTCAAGATTCGAGGTCTGTGGAGAAGGGTGTGGCCTGAGGGCCGTGCTGCCATTGTGTGGTTTAAATAGCTCCGCCCCAATAAGTAGTTGAGTGAAAGGAAATTGATTCTTCACATATTCTCATCTACACAGTATGGACGCATATAAAGCTTACACTGGTTTCAGCACTGAGGTGATTTATGTAAAAGCCCAGCAAGAATGACAGGACGTATATTCAGATGGGAAAGGTGCTGTGAGCTGGAGATATGAATGTGTTTGTGATGTCTTTCTGGCGATCTTAATTTTATTGCTCTGAACACAAACATGTATATGGGGAAGGAACATAAAAGTCTCTTTTTTTTGGAAGCACCTCTCAAGCACGTTGCTTCCTTCATACCTCCTCAGCCTGGAGCGCCGCGGCGGATCATCGGACCATCTACGATGCCATGTTTGGACAGCCTCCCTCTGCCACAGTCCAAATTCCCAGACTTTGCAATGACTGAATCCAACAAGTAAAAAAACTTAATTCAATCCATCTATTACATTAAATTTGCATCCATGAGATTTTTTCATCCTCACCTGAGGATATGTTTTTTTATCGATTTTAGAAAGAGGTTGGGGGAAGGGAGGAGAAAGAGAGAGAGAGAGAAACATCGGTTGGTTGCCTTCTGTATGCACCCTGACCAGGGATCGAACCTACAACCTAGGTATGTACTCTGACTGGGGATCGAATCCTCAACATTTTGGTGTGCAGGACAATGCTCCAACTAACTGAACCACCCAGCCAAGACTTCAGCCATGGGATTTGGAGTCTCTGTACTAGGTACTGCCTCACCCCCGGCCATATTTCTGCTGTTGCATCCACCACGTGTATCATAATCATCTGTTGGTGTGTCTCAGTGCTCTGAACACGAGACTGGGTCTTGTTATGTCATACCTGACAAAAAGGCTTTCAAAAATGCTTATTCCATGAGTGAACACCATGGTCTGATCATTTGCTCTCAGGGGCCCCTCTGAAATTTAGAGTTACAATGTTAACCTCCAGTTCCTTCTGTCCTTTCTTTTGTCCTCTTGTCCAACTCCATACTAGTCGCCGGGATGTTCTGGAGCATGCCTCAGATAGGCACCGCGCCGCACACTTTCTGTGCACCTGCATTTGATTCCTACCACTGCCCTGGAGAATTGATGTTATGATTATCAATGACTTCATTCTAAAAAGAGATCCCTGAAGTTTAAAGAAATTCAGTAATGTGCCTGAGGTTACATGACTAGAAAGAGGCTCAGCTAAGAGTTCGGTATATGTATTGCATCAATTTTAGGCATTTTACTATAATTGTGAACCAGAAAGGAGCCCAGGAAAAACCCAAGTGCCCATTAGTAATGGATGAAAAGCATCTTGTCTCCGGGGCTTGTAAAAATTCAGGTGGTTCTTCCTCTCTTTCCAGCTTTGTTTCTCTAGATAGAAGCTCTGAGCTCGCATTTCTAAGTGAGGGAATGAATGGGTGTTGGAAGACAGATGCTCCTGCCAGTAGGTGACCTCCCTGTAGTTGAGGGAGCAGAAACAGTGATGCTTTCTCCTACCTTTAAAATGCAAAGCTTCTGTGTAGCAATGATCCTGCAGTTCCTGCAGTTCTGTACCAGCATCAAGTACAAAACTAGGATTCAATTATGGGATTTCACCTTTACATAGCTCTAGGGGGAGAGAACTATATTAATTAAATTTAACCACTGTTGAATTCGTCGAACTCCTCCTATGCTTACCAAGGGCATCTCCATGAAAAGCACGCTGCCTCTGAGCAGCCAAGAGTAAGTATCTGCTATGTTATACGATCCGAAGGAGGCCAGGAGGCCCCAGGCCTTTCTCCCAAGCTCCATTTAGCCTGCTCCAGCAACAGAACCTTGCACAACTCAGCCTTCCCACAGCCCCTGGGCTGGGCCAAGCCCCTTCCTCTAAACTCCCGAGGCATCCTTTGCAATGAAGTATACAACATCATATGGCATTCATGAAAGAACAGCAAAAATGTGAGTTGAAGAAAGACCTTTCGATCCCTTCCAGCTGGATTCCAGCGCTCTGGCTGAAACAAGCTGCCGGGTGCATCTGTGAGCGCAGTCTCTCGGGGTGGGGTGCGGGGAGCGCTCAAACAGAGGCAGGCGGCTGCTCATCTGCGTCCTAGAGGGCATTTCTGCAACAGATAGAATGTTGGATGAGGTGACCTCCGAAATGTGACTCTTCAGTTCTCTGAGTACCGCGCTAAGTCTCTGCACACCGACTCCCAACAGTCTAGGTATTCAGACAAAGGGGAAGCGATGGCTTTCCCTCGGGGCATTCTGAGGACGACTTGTAAATGCCCAAGCATCTCTGTCACCTAAACCAGATCATCAACCACGGTTATTCCTTGGTAAAATGAATTTTATTTCTTTGTTAAGTTGCTTATTTATAATCCAACCTTCCTTCAACGAAACTCCGGGTGACTGTAATGCAAATCGGACAAAGAAAGAGTGTTAAAAATGCAGAGGCAGACCGACAAAACCTCCCAAATCCGGGAGCCTAGCTTCAGTGCCCACAGCGTTTATGTGGAGCAATAGTGACATCTAGTGGTCTAGTAAGTTAACGCCTGGAAGAGGCTGGAAATTTGCTCCCAACCTAGAACTAATTAAACCAAGAAATTTTTATTTATTTATTTATTTATTTTTTTTTTTTTTGAGCAACTCAATTTAGGCTTCTTCTGAACTTCAGGAAAGGTTTGAACTTTGTGACCTGAAATGCATGAAAACTCTCCTCTCTGTGTCCCAGCTTGTAGCATTATTTAATGTCTGCAGACAGGCTTTGCTCCAATGTAGAAAAAAGAGCTCTCTACTGCCTCGTCTATAAAATGGAGCAGGTAATAAACTACCTGCCAAATTGGAGCCAGCAATGAGTTGCCATGGGAAGCACAGTATGTGAGGACAGTCATAAACACACACACCGGAGGAAGAAAGAAGAGGGGGTATTTCATAAGTCAAACAGAAAACAAAGAAAGGAAAGCTGAAAGAATGAGGCCAGATTCCCGCTCTCAGGCAGAGAGCTGTACTGAGGGTACGGCTTTTGGCTTATTGGCTGTTACCTCCCTTGGACTTAGCACAGTGTCTGGCATGTAGCAGGTGCTCAGGTACTTTTTCACTCTATAAATAAATGAATGAATGAACTGAGGATTTTTTTTTCCTAGGCATTATGCCCCAAAGGATCTGCCAGTTAAGGACCAGGTGGGTTTGCTTAGCCCAGTTTTGATCTGGACTGTGCCCCTCCAAGTCGCCTCTGCAGACCAGCAGGAAGGAGACTCAGATGATCTTACTGGTCTGAGAAAAAAACAGGCTAGAACTATAGCAGTGTTCAGGACTAAATCAATATCAATGCCATCACCGGTGCAGTTAATACTGAAAATTTCCATGTGCAGTTATCAAATGCACTGAGCTGTGGCAGGAGTTCAGCGGCTGACCCACCACCAAGCAGTGGCCCTGGAGAACGAACAGGAGCCTGAGCCAAGAGGCAGCCCCCGAAGTCACAGTGAACACAGCTCTCCCTTCATCCCCCTGGGCCAGACAGCCAGACTTGTCAGGTCTCTCTAAAGAGCCTTTTGTACAGTCTCGCTCAGCGGTTTTGCATAAGCTACAGTTTGAATTGCTTATCTCATTTTACATAAAATATTCACAACAAGAAATTTGTATTCAATATAAGTAATTCTTTAATAACATTTTAGGAACCAGTTACGTAGAAAAATATCTTTATTATTTAGAAGTCTTTACTATAAAACATTGGCATAGTGCTAGTGAACAAAGCAGAAAATTTAAAGATACTGATCAAATGAGCTGATCCTATTCTCCTCTGGATCCACCTTTAGGGGGAGAAAGATTAAAATAGCTTTTAAACCACATAAAATGACAAAATGGCATTTTGGCATAGCCTGTAAAAGAAATGACCAAAAATTATTATTTCTAATTCATATCACTATTTATCATCCTGTAACCTTGCATAAAGGGTAGTAAAATATGGTATTCTAGGTAAAAGTAATTTGTTGGAGATGTTTGAGATTCTAATTACAAGAAAATACAGAGAACTCAGTCACTTTTTCCCTAAAACTGTAATTAGTACAAAAGAGTATAAAGCCTAATGACAACAATAACACATTTGTGTGAAGAAAATTCTTAGTCATTTCTGGGAAAATATCAATTCTTAAAAAGGCAAATGTATGTAAATTGTTAGCGCAATTATTATACTCTTCTCCCCACACGAAATATGATCATGTCAACATTACGACTTACAATAAATTAAACAGTGTGCATGTGAATTCATTGAACAATTTTACTGTTTTCTGTGTAGGCGGGCTGCGGTCCATGTTAAAATAAAGACTTGTGAGATTCAAGAGTTGCTGAAATGGATGATTAGTACAATTCCACCTTCCCGCTATGGGCGTTCCTGTTAGCAAAGTGTCGTTTGCCCTGTAAGGTAAAATTCACAATCACCACAACTTTTCAAGAGCAAGTTCAGCATCCTAGAATGAATTCAGCCCTCAGTTCTCACAAGTACTTCCTCTCAAGGTCCAAAACACCAAGTATCAGAGCAAAAGAAAAGGTACAATCTGAGATCAAAGAAAGAGACCTTCTGCATCAATAGTTATGGGCACCAGCCATGTTCTTTTCTGGTTTTAATTTACTCTGTTACATAACATATAAAAGGTGCTATACAGGAATAAAACTATGTGAAATTAAAATCAACTTTTAAAATTTTTTCTCTGAGTTTTTTTGATGACATCAAGGCAACCTTTAAAATAATTAGATATGTTGATACATTTTAATAACTGGATAGCATTTCCTAGCTAAAATGCCTTCCGTGGCTTCCCATCGCCTGTCATATAGATTCTAGCTGCCTTAAAGAACACAGAAGGCCTCAGTGTTCTCACGATCCTATTCCCCTCCTGCCACCCCCTCATAAACCCCCCTCCTGCCACCCCCTCATATGCCCCCTCATATGCCCCCCTCATAAACCCCCTTCTTGCCACCCTCTCATAAACCCTACCCAATGCACTCCTCCCCCAAAGAACATTGAACATCCCGAACAAGTACAAAACCAAATAAGAGACTCAGTTGTCTACATGTCCCTGCATTCATTTGGAAAACATCTGTTTCACACTTTCTACATAGTTGGCTCTGAGGATAAAATGATGGACAAAACACGGTTTCTATCCAAAAAACTCACAATCTGAAAGATTGCTAGCAAATGTTGCAGTTACTTCTATCTCTCATGAAGGAAACAGGACACCCACCATCTGTTTAATCACCAAGAAGAAAGAAGCTGAGGCCTTAATTACAAAACAGAGCAAAACTGGTAGCCAAAGCCTGCAATTAGGGAAGCAGCCTCCAATTACCAATCACATCCAAAGATGGGCCAACTCAGACCAGTCACCAGAAAAAATATAAGGAACAGGAGAGAGAACTGGCCTTGGAAGAGCAGAGTGGCACATGAGGGAACATCACAAGATGTCAAGCAGATCTTTCAAGATCCCAGATTCCTGATCATGTCAGAGAGAAGCAGGCCTGTCAGCTGACCATGACGAGAAAGATGATCAGGCCTAAGGGGTGATTTGCCCAGCACGCAGAGATGCAACCCGGGGACCCTGGAGGCTGAGGAGGAAAGCGGTTGATCTAAGCTCACCGAGAGATCATTCGGGTGATGGGGAAACTGGAGTGTAAGAAACAGCAGCTGTTTGGAACCTGAAAGAGACAAGGATTTCTGCCCTTGAACAGAGCAGCCATAAGAATTTACAGATCAAGAGTGGAACAAGAGTGAGTTGACCAGTTCCCCAGTGGATATAGGAAAGAGAAAACTGAATTATGAAAGCCTTGGTACCCAGCTCTCGCTGATGACCGAAATTTCTCATCAGTATAAGGAAGGAAGATAATGGAGAAGAGGTCTCCAATGAATGGCATATGCATCTCTCATTTTCTCAAAGCTACCATTTCTTGGGCCCTTATTAATCCTCAGGACCACCTGTGCAGTCTTACGCTCTCCATTCTAGAAATGAAGAGACTTGACACATTTAAATTAAGTTGCTCAACATCCACGTTATTTACTGTGTGTCAGAGCCACAATTCCAAAACCAGTCCTTCCAATCACCGTACTGTGCAGTCTCCCTATTTGAGTCATTTAGTTGGCCCCAAGTCTTGAGAACGGGGGCCCTATTGGACATCATTAGAATACAGTCAAATGCAGTTATGCTATTCTCCACACGAGATATTATGGAACACTGTTCACCTCAGAGACTTCCAAGTTCACGTCACACCAGCTTAGCATTTAGGATTAAAATAACCAGCAGGTGCTAGAATCATAAAAAATAATAACAAAAAATTATCAATACTGTCTGATCAAAAAAGCCAACAATCACGTGAATGCACATCTGGTTTACATTATGGAGTGGTCATTGCTAAATAGAAACGATTTCTCCTAAATCCAAAATGCAAGATTAAAATACATGAACAAGAAAAAAGAGCTATTTCATTTTCAAAGTCAGACAAGATGGTTACATGTGAAGGGCACTAGTTTTCATCGTGTAGCCATGAGGAGTCGGTGGTCATTGCAAGTCCTTGCCGCACTGCAGGGATTGTTTATGCAGCGGGCGTTCCCACAGAGGCGGGGCCTGCGGAAGAACCGTGCAGCCTCAGCAGAGGTGAAGCAGTGTGGGGGCCTGCCAACCGAACTCGGTGTGCTGAATCAAAATATTTACAGTACCACTTTATGAAATGATCCATTTTCAAGGCCTCAACTGCTTTATGCAATATCCCGCCGCACTAAAAATGGTCCCTTCTGTGTCTACATATAGAGGAAGTTGAAATATGTTCTTATGAATATGGACATAATTGGAACAGCTAGTTGTAACTATTCCTAAAAATGTATTTTAAGGGGCATAGGATTAAAGATGCTGCAAATTAAAATGTTGGATGTGGCTCTTTCATATCGTGAACAGGGCCTCTGTGAGCTCCTTTTTTTTTTACTTCTTTCATGCCATTAGTAAGCTCTGTATGTTCTGCAACTTCAGAATAATGCTTTTGTTTGGCTGCTTAGTGATATCATGGAAAGAGTGTTGCTGAAAATTTGTCTCTACGGCACATCTAGAATACAAATATCCCAGTTATCATATAACTTGCATTTATTTAGAAAGATGAGACAGGACTCTCTTTTTCTCCTCTTCATTCATTTCGTTCAATAAATGCTATATGTAAGGAGAAGGAATATAAATACCCCACAAGACCAAAGTTTCTCAATCTCAGCACTGCTGACATTTAGGCCAGACAATTCACTGTTGTGAGGGACTGTCACAATATTTGTTAGCATCCCTGGCCTCCTCTCAGTAGATGCCAGCAATGCTCATTCCCCCAAAGGTGACAGCCAAACACCTCTCCAGACATTGCCAAACGTCCCCTGCAGGGCAAAGTCACCCCAGTTGACAATGATGTCCTAAACTATTCTTCAAGGTGTATTCTCCAAGCCCAAGGGCAGGCATAATGAAGCCCTAATTTTCCTGACTCGTGGTCGTTTTTACCAGAGGCCCTTGTGTTTCTGGATGAGCTCTCCTTATCTAAGCATTGCAAATGCAGCCAGTTGGATGTTCCGCTATGACGTGGCTGAAAATAATGACCAGGGCCAGGAACATACAAAGAGAGTTCTCCTGTCTAGCATTTTAGTACAATTTTATTTTTGTTTTTTAATTAACCTCTGCTCCACTACTTTTAATACACCTAATAATGTTGCCAAGGAGACAACTACCAGCTAGTACATAACAGGCCGGACCAGTAGCATGACCTTGGCTCCTTTCGGTTGCTCCCGGGCAAGCACACAGCGGACCTTGCAGCCTCCTTAAATCAGGGCTGGCTGCATGATTATTGTATCCAAATGAGAGACTCACAGATCCTAACCTCCTTCTCTTACCTGGTTTAGAACCAAAGAGACGCATTTCATTTGCTTCACCAGATCAAATAAAGAGAAAGCCTGGCAATAGTGATAAACCCCAGAGATCAGCTAAATTATGTCCCAACTTGACATTTATATGAGCACACGCCTCTCAGTCTCTGGTGTGATTAGATTAAGTGTATTTTAGCATGCACTTCATGCACGCACATCCCTAAAGGTTTGGGCATGGAGTAGATTGTGACTAATACCATCACCGCTTTTATTCAAATGTTTTGTATTGCCAATATGCTGCCTCAAACATTACTTAGGATGAGGACTGCATTTCAACGAAGTGCACACAAAGCCTCTTGCACATTAGAATTAAGGTTTTCCCTCCCACCCTAGCTTAGACCCTGAGCAAATATTTCTGCCTGTGGGACACGTGAGCATGATTTCCTATCTGGGCATCATCCCACATGGCATACTCCACCTCCAGAGACTCACATCATTTTGCTCTGAGATTTTGATTTACCTCATTAACTCCAGAAACCTCAGGAGAGGCTGGGAGACAATGCATTGGAATGCAAGCTGATGGCAGGGAGCCTCCTGGGAGAGTGGAGGGGGCATGGCCCCAGTCTGCTCCATGTTAAATGTGTGTGTGTGTGTGTGTGTGCTTCATAAAATTCAGAATTAAAGCTAAAATGCCAAATCACCAACAGCTAACCAAAATCCTCTTTGTCCTGGTATTGTAACCGGAAAAGAGACTGGCATTCGGGCTGCCTGTCACTACCAAACCCAATAATCAATGACAGTGACCGAATCTTTATGGACATTTTATTCAGATGGCTGGCGATCTGAGAAGATGGTGGGTTCATGCCCTAACAGACCATTTCGTCTTTTCTTTCCAGGCCAATGTTTTTACACCAGGGAATAAACGAGGTCTGGTAAGGGCTTTGAAGTTCAAGGGGGGTAGGTGAGCGACACTGCGACACTCCTGTCCTGGGCAGTTAGCTGTTCCCAGGGGCGGGTGGTGGTCTGTCTCTGCCTGGCACACAAAGGTCTGGAGGCCTCCAGTTGTCCCCAGGCAGTGATCTTTAGCAGTGCCCCAGGCAGTCGGCTGTTTTCCCAGGAGCCAGGATGGGCCTTATCTGTAGTTTCTGAAACACAGGCTCTAACATATACATTACTTGCTAGGCTTATAACTTTTTACCTCAAACTGAAATTTTCCAACTCTTGAGTCCCCTATCAGTATGAGTTAAAATCCCATTGATATCATTCAAGAGATACTGGATTTGTCAGGGAGCGATCTGCTCTTGAAAGGAGAATGAGCACTCACAGAAGATTTTAGATCAGATCTGATGGTTTAAGGAATAGATATGAACTAAACCTCTCCAAAAGCACTCTCTATTGGCATGGAAAGGGAGAAAAATGTAATAGTCTTTTTATATAAATTATTTAAGTCTTCCAATCCAAAAGATATGTTTCAGTCTTGGTAAAAAAAAAATTATGTGTGTGTGTGTACACACACATATATATATTCCAAGTACCAGTTTAATGTTATGAATCTTAAAATTACTTTATCTGTAACTGGTCAAATAAAACTTAAATTCTTTTTTAATTGTAGAAATGTATGTTTTTCCTCTTGCTTCTCTGGCTTCTCCTTTCCTCCTTATGTATTTTTTACTCTGTGGATATGATGACCATTCATCCTCTCTGTACCATGCCTATTACAAAACTTCTGCCCTGTTCTCATTGTCAGACCCTGCCTCAGAACACGTGTCCTGGTTTTAGTGTCCAAAAATAGCTACGAGTGTCTAATGAGCACAAAATACAAACTATTTTGGAAACAGAAGTCCCTCGTCATGGCTGAACTCCCAATATCTTATTGCACAGAACTGTCAGGTGTGATGAAAATGCCATAATTCATTTTCTTTCTTTGCCTATATTTACCCTCACCTCAATCCACAAAGGATTCCAGGCTACTTTAGAAAGTATATACATTACGAAAGAATAAAATAGGTGAGGGAATCAGGGCAAAGGTAAAAGGACAGGAAGTGAGTGGAAGCCAGAGGTAAGACCAGGGGCTGACACCCAGAGCGTGGGACCCTGTCTAGTTGGAAGAAGTGAGCCCAGATCATGACTCAAGCTTCCTATGGACCCCATCAATGACAGGAAGACAAGCAGTTGTCGAGATTGAAAGCAAACTGCTCAAGAGCAGCTCCGTTGGATTCAAGTCTTAAGCGAAATCGTTCTGGGGACGCCTGCTAAGGAGACTGCATCAAACTGGGACCTCAAAGGCACCTGGATTCATTTTGTTCCATCTTTTTTATCTTTATTAAAGCAATGCCTAAGCCCTCCCAAGTAGTACATGCTTGGTTCTCATTGTTAAAAATAGTGCTAGGAAAAATATGAAGAGGTTAAAAACCAAAAAACCCAACTCATAGACACAGATAAGAGTGTGGTGATTACAGAAGGGAACAGAGGGGCAGGGAGACGTGGAAGAGGGTACGGGGGATAAATGGTGACTGAAAGAGACTTGACTTTGGGTGGTGAACACACAATGCAATATGCAGATGATGTATTATAGAATTGTACACATGAAACTTAAATAATTTCATTAACCAATGTCACCCCAATAAAGTCATAAAAAATTTTTAAACCATCACTAGGGAGGGAAACTTGGAGACACCATCCAGTGACTCACAGCTCTGCAAAACACTTTTCCTGCTTACTTCTTGTCTCTTACTGTTCCATTGTATGCCTCTCCCCTTTCTGCAGCCTGCTCCCTAGCTCTCCCATAAGACAGATGAAAACCTAACACCCTACACCCAGGACCAAATCTTGGAACATTGTATATTTATATAACCTCAGAGTACCACCCCAAAGCACATTTTAGAGTAAAAATGCATTTTGCTCTATAATATACCCTACTGGATTGGTTTTACTTGTAACTTCCTATGATATATATTTCCTACCTAAAATAATTTGCCCTCGGTAAAACCTTTTTTTTTCTGGGGGTGGGAGGGTGAGGGAGGGTATGTCAAGGAAAAAAATCAGGCAGCCAAGAGTAATAATGAATATTACATGCTCTTGTAAAGAATGGCTTCAAAGGAGAAGAGGCTTGCCAGCGTTACAGAATAATGACTTTGAACACAGCATTAAAGTCATGGCATGAAGGAAGGAAGATAAAATATTTAATGACATCTTAATATTCCCAGTTCTTGCAAAAAGCCAAGAACTGGTCACGGTTTATCGGTGACTGTACATTTTAATATCATCAGACAACATTTTTTTTTCCAATTAGAGTACTAGAGTTACCAAAACCACGGGGTGGTGGAAAAGAAGAGAAATAAAGTAGCTATAAACTGCTTGGAAATCCTGTCTTTTCTAATTGACTTTTAATATGAACATGGAAACTGGGCTTGACAATCAGTTGGCTCACTTGGTTAACAGCTTGGTCAGATCCTCGATACATATTGAGGATTTCGCCATAAAATAACCTTGGACTAACTATATTCTGAACAAGTCCCCTAAAGCCCCACTCACTTCCTGGGACACTCAGAAGTCATCTTGAGGTCTAACATGTCATTGCCTCCCCATTTTCTAATCCTTCCTATATGATTTACTTCAAGGAGAATTATTCATCTAGAGCATCGCACCGGGCAAACTGGTGCTTTAATGAGGTTGGGTGGAGGAGAAGACAAGGCAAGGAGACCTGTTCATCACAAAGAGATAAATGGCAGGAGTGCAAAAACCAAGGGAGGGAAATAAAGCAGGCTGTGGGAGGGTAATTTATGGAGACACCGACTTGCCTGGATTCTCGTTGCATTTGTCTTTACTCCACTCTGCCACTCCTTCCAAACAGCCATGTCCGCACCATTTTCCTGCCACAGAAATGTGAGAGGGAAACAGAAACTACTCAAAACCAATGTCTCTTCCTCCTTTTGTAAATGCCTAAGCAATAAAAAAAAATTTTTTTAAGTGTATTAGTTTGCTAGGGTTGCCATAACAAAGGACCTCAGACTGGGTGGCTTAAACAACAGAAATTTATTTTCTCACAGTTCTGGAGGCTTGAAATCCAAGTTCAAGGTGTCAGCAGGGTTGGTTCTTCTGAGGTCTCTCTCTTTGGCTTGTAGATGGCAATCTTCACAGGGTCTTATCTCTGTGTCTGTGTCCTAATCTCCTTTTCTTATAAAGACACAAGTCACATTGGATTTGGGCCTTCCCTAATCACCTCATTTTAACTTAATTACTTCTTTAAAGGCCCTATTTCCAAATACAGTAGCATTTTCATATGCTCAAGGTTAGGACTTCAACAAATGGATTTTGTGGGGATACTACTCAGCTCGTAACACAGAGAAATACATTTTTGGAAGTGGAGAGAGAGCTGTGTGAGTTCTCAGGGTAGAAAGATGATAAGACCTGGAAGGAGTAGCTCTGAGAAACCTCTAGGGAGGACAGACCTAAGCAAGCAGTTCGTTGGCCTCCTAGGATTCCTCTGCTCTGCGCACTGCATTCAAGTAACAGACCAGGACACTGAGAGTTTCTGCAGTCGGAGGAACAGACTGGCGAGCACTGACCAGATGGTCTTCTCTGATGCCCAGGCTTTAAGTCCCAGATTCCTGGCATAATTCAGGGCTGGGAGCCTGCTGAGAGCCTTGGTGATAACCAATACTGAATTTCTAGATACCCTGTGGAATTGGGGCTCAGCAGCAGATTTATATCAAAGGAATACAGAATGTTATATTCCTTGTTGTGTCTGAACTCAGTCCATACTTGCTGGAATTAGATCGGGATATATATAATCTTTAGGAAAC
>PVJI01030571.1:0-14006 GCA_004026765.1 Micronycteris hirsuta | reverse complement strand
AGAGAGAGCCTGCGTGTATGTTGAGGAATAGCCTGGAGGCCAGAGTGACTAACAGGAGGAAGTAGGGGAGAGATCAGGAAATGATGCTAAAGAGATTGTATGGCTACTGGGCTTAGAACTTTCTGGAATACCCTCTCTTATTTTGTATGTAGTTAGTAAGGAGATGCCCAGTCAGGTAGAAGCTAGCCAGAGGTGGAGGTGAGCTGTGCGAGCCCTCGGCAGAAGAACTAGAAACAGCCCCTGCAGAGCTTCTGTGATTGCTCTTCTCTAGCTGAGTTGTCACTTCCCATTACAGGGCTGCTGGACTGGGGTGAAAGAGAGTTCAAACAGCAGGGGAGAGGCAGATAAATGGCCCCAGGAGCACTGGTCAAGTCCCAGATTAACTCAGGGTGATTAAGTGATTTCACTGGCTTCATCGATCTGCATCATTGCCTTACCTGGTCTTCCTTAGAAATAGGGAGCCATGTTGAGGGAGGATCCTAAGCCATTCCAAACCCTGAGTAGTTTTAAAACCAGAAATAAACCTTCCTATATCTCACCTTCTAGAAAAATAGGACAGGCTCCACTGTCAGGGAGGAGTTGCTTTGCGGGAGGAAGTTGGGCAGGTATTTGAGTGCATGTTCTTTCTAAGGCATATCTGGGGCTGAGAATATCATTTTGCTGCATGTTGCTGAGTCCATGCATGCCACAAAGTCTGGTGCTAGAAAATAGCAATAGTGTGACATACATTTTCTCTGACTAATAAGGCAAACACAGCTGGAACTGAGTTGTGCAATGTTAGATGGACACTTGGTGTGAAGTGATGTCTGCTGCCACCAGCTGTGTCTCTCTTTTTAAACCATATCTACCATGGCTAGAACTCACTGTTCCTGTGGTATGGTTCATGCTCTCCCCCCTTTGTTTCTGTAATTAGTAAAGAGACAGTTCTTCAAAATTACTAACTCAAGCTATAGCGAGATTCATTTTAACATGGTGCTGTGTTTGGAGGGAACTGTCTTTTCAAATGACAGATTTCTACAAATGTTTTTCTTCAGGGTTCTAGCATCTTTAGGCAAGGGCAGGTTCCTGATGTGTGAATGGGAAACTGATGTGTGAGGCTCCTGATGTGTGAATGGGAAACTGAGGCTGCAGTATGCAGGCGGAAAGGTGGCAAGTGGTGCATGCTCACTGGGCTGCAGTGGGGAGGGAAGGGACATACAAGCTGCTTTGTCCTGCAATGGGCACAGCTCAACTGGGCCAAGTACCAAGTGTCATAAACAAAGCCCTGGGCACTGCGGTCTAGGGAGCTATTGGCAATGACACCCTCCGTGTGGGGTTCCCCTTCAGGCTTTGCTTTTACAGACATTCTAACAAAGGTGAGTGCATTAGCTCTTCATAGCAGCAAGGGCCACTCACAGACTCAATAGGAAACTGGTAATGAGGCAGGAAGTGGTGTCCCCAGTCCTGAGGGCAGGCCATCTGCATGTGTTCTTGGGGTACTGGGCCTCAGGCACTCCCTGTGACATGTGCCCAGGTCTTCAGCGACTGGACAGACTGTCCCAGGAGAGTGCATTGCAGTTGCATGTCAGGTTGAAAACTCACCTTTCAACCCACCCTCTCTCCAACCCTGTGCTCCAGCCGCCCACTCCTCTGCTCAGGCTCAAGACCGACCAACTGCCACAGTGTCACCCCTGCGCACCCAAAACTCCCCATCCCGCCTGCCTACAGCCAGCCTCAGGCCCCACTCCATGGTGTCTCCACAGCACCTCCATCAGCCCCCAATGCAGACCATCACTGAGGCCCAGTGTACCCGGCCAGCCATCCCACTCACGTCAGCAGCATCAGCCATCACACCTCCCAATGTCACTGCTGCCAATCTCAATGAGGACACCAGAGTGGGGACCATCAATGGCCTGTCAACATCCAGCCCCACCAACATGGAATGCAAACCTGAGGAGAAGAAAAATGAAAAGGTAAGCAACCCATCATGAGTGAGCCCTGGCCCTGGCCCAGCTGGTTATTGTAACTCTTTGGCACCTGATGCCAAGTATGTTTTGTGCAGCTAAGGCTTGAAGTTGGGCACCAGGCTTGTGACAGACATGGAGGTCAAACCATTAAGCAGCTGGTTGTTGAAGTGGAACTCAGGCCTCTGGTCCTCATAAAGTTGTCCCAAGCCCAACTATAGTTATGCAAGAAAGAAAAAAAAAAAATGTGTCTCTCCCTTAAGGTGCTTTAGTCCATCTAACAGAAAATCATTGCAGTATACTCATTTTGTTAGAACAACATTCTTACTGCCATGTACCAGGATATTATAATAATAACTACATAAATCTACTTATGTGCACCCACTCCCTTCCATGTGAGTCCATGTCAGTCCACGGCCTGTTCAGATACAAGGGAAAGATCTGTCTTCCCAGGAGAAATGAGAAGGGGATCCCAGCCTGACACTTGCTGTGGGTAGCATTTTTAGCTATTCTTTTAACTGTAAAGGAAATAAGTTTATTTCACAAAATGAATCTGATTCCAATAAGCTTGCCTCAGTCGCCACCCAGCTAGACATTGAATTAGCCAGGATTAGACTCCAGATTTCTAAATCAGTGCTGTCCACAAAAACTATAATTTAAGACACACATCTAATTTAAAATCTCCTAGTAGCTACCTTTTTAAAAAGTTTTAAAAATTTTAAAATAAAATTAAAAGGTGAAATTCATTTAATGGTATAATCTATTAAATTCCATATTCAAAAATATTATCATTTCACCATGTAATCTATATAAAAAACTTGTTGATGAGATGTTTTACCTTTCTTCATTATCACGGATCCTGTACCGCAGAATCTGTATGCTGTGGCCGGCATATAAATAATTCCACATGTAAGATCTGGGGGAATAGAACACAGGAACTACATGGCCCCCCTCTGGTAACAGAGAGAGGCCCCGAGCCCTGCCTAAACAGGCTTTTATTGTTTTTTCTGGGTGCACTACATCAGAGTGGTCTTCATTTACTATGCATAGGTTTGCATTAGGTGATAGACAATAAGGAAGGCACATCAAAAGAGATATTTGCAAATGTAAATACAGCAGATATTGGGCTGAACTTGAAAGGATTATCACCAGCCTTCGGAAGCCAGATATGCATCAGCGTTTGTTTTTTTAATCCAGGGTGAGGGAGTTTCAGCATAGCAAGTCTTATCTCTAGGGAAAAATGCAGATCTAATTTACTCAGGAAGACCCGTCCACGCACGTGGGGCCTGCTTGCCAACGAAGACTCCCCTGGCATTTGAAAGAGGGCAGACTGGGCTACATTTCCGTTATGCATGGAATGGTTCCCTACACTTCACATTCAGTCTTTCAAAGCCGCTGAGAAAGCCAGTGGGACAGTGCCAGTGCTCATGGACCAGTGTCCTGCCTGCTGGCTCTACAGGCAGCATGGGCCTAGATCTTCAGCAGGGAACCATCTCTATTGGCCTTGCTGCATAAAAGGCTTATGCTCATTCTCTCTTGGCTTTACCACATTCTATGAATCTCTTTAAACCTTTCCATATAAAACCAGGGTTTTATCCTACCCTTCGAGACAGGATGGATGGAACTGGAGAGCGTTATACTAAGTGAAATAAGCCAAGTGGTGAAAGACGAATACCATATGACTTAACCTATAAGTGAAACCTAATCAACAAAATAAATAAGCAACCAAACATAACCAGAAACATAGAAATAAAGAAGAAACTGAGAGTAACCAGAGGGGAGGGGGAAGGGGATAATGGGGGAAGGTCCATCAAGGAACATGTTTAAAGGACACATGGACAAAGCCAAAGGGGGTAGGTTGGAGAGTGGGAGGTGGGGATTGGTGGGGTAGGGGGATGTGGTGGGGTGAAAATGGAGTCAACTGTATTTGAACAAGAATAAAAAAAAGAAAAATATTAAAAAACGATATTTTGATTGGAGTGTGCTAGCTAGGGTTGGGATGAGACCCTCAAAACTAGTGAAGACAGCCTCTCCTGTTCTTTGGGGGCAGTACCAAAACCAGTGTTGACTGCTCAGTCCATTATACCAGGACCTCCTGGAGCCACACCCACCCTCTTAGCACCCTGTGGTTAGTGGGAGTCCAGGGACCCTGCAGAAATACACACAGCAGAGTCTTCAGGACCTCTTGACCAATGCTCAGGTCTTGTCACCACCTGTCTCATCTGCTGCAGAGGAAGGTGATTCCCGTGCTAACTGGTGTGGAAAAGGTCTTAGTCACAACAACTGCTGCTGAGTTCTAAGGTGTCAAAGCTCAAAGCTCCTTGAGTCTAACAGGATGCCTGGGTGTGAAGCACAGTGGTTGCTCTGTGTTTTGTGTCCATGTCTGTTTGAAAATCACTGAGGTCTTGATCTGCTCCCTCCCACGTACAGCCTGATTAGGAGATGAAGCTGGGTCTTGTCAGGCAGCACAGACGGGGGTGTGGTCCCACTCTCTCATTTGGATATCTTTCCTGGAAGACAAGATCCCCTAGACTTCCTAAATGCTGATAAAAAACAGGGGACAGACTTAGGGAAATGCTATAATAGTTCTGTAAACATTTCTGGTTCTTTGCCACCAAATTCCCTCTCTCTAGTTTGTGAAACAGGGCTGACTTCAAGGGGCTCATCACTGAGTAGGGTCAGGTTTGTAGGAAGTGATATGGAGAGTAATATTGTTCATTATCTTTGTCCTCCTAAGTGTGTTGCTGATAAAGACCAGCGCTGGGTCTGCTTTCAGCAGGCCTGGCCTGTTAGACATTCAGCAGGCATTTTGCTTTGACTCAAGGCTTACTTTCTGCTAACAATTCTCCTACATCAGCAAGGAGTAGTGGAGTCCATGGTCTCTCTTGATGGAAAGCACCTTGGAAGAAAGCCCTGCTTGCAGGTGGAAGGCAGAAGATATGTCAGCTTAGCTCGGAGAACTCCCCAGGCTGCGCCTGGCAGTGGGAATGCACAGGCCACTGCAGCTTGTACCTGGCCAGTCCTGGCTTGGGCACAGACTTCTCAAAGCACATGGAACAATTTATGCTTTGCTCAAGTAGAAACTGAAATGGACTTGGTCGGAATGAGTGAGCATGTGACCATAGGATAGCAGCAATTGTCAGCATCAAACCCCAGTAGACAAGTACATCATCCTTCCAATGTTATGTATAGTTTTCATTTCTCACCTTTCAAACACAGGGCAAAAAAAAAAAAAGAAAAGAAGGAAAAAAAGAGAAAGAAAGGGGGAAGGAAGGAAGGAAGCAAGGAAGGAAGGAGAAAGAAAGAAAGAAGGAAAGAGAAAGAAAGGAAGGAAGAAAAGAAAAGAGAAAAGCAGTAGTCTGATAAATCACCTGTTAATGTTTTTCCCTTCTGTATTCATAGTTGAATTTTTCCTAATTCATAGGAAGATACAAAATGCCCACATTTGCTATTCCTAGCAGAAGAGCCAAGACGATGGCTGTTTAAATTCTATTCCTCACAAGCAAGCAAGTCACTGCAGTGTGCTCTGAGCCAGTAGTGTGCATGATTACAATTGAACAGGTTTTCCCAACCTTGAGAACACAGCGGTTGGCTTCATGTTCTTCTGGGGATGCACATGTCTGAGTGTGGCCAAAGGACTCATAAAAGGAACTGGCAATATTCTCCAGGCTATTTCTGTTACTGAATTTTCCCCGAGAAAAGACAGTGAACTCCTAACCCCAATGTCCAGGGAGACCTAAACCTCAGTGCCTGTGTGTTTTCATAATGCAGATGCTGAGATCTGCTGAAATTTGATTCGGGCCCTTCCAAGCTTGAGCTTATGAGACAAAACCTTGACTGATGAGGCCCCTGGGTGCCCGCAATTAACCATCTCCCACACATAGAGGGTCTCCCACTCTTCTATGGGCCTAATGTCACATAATGCCCCCCTGCTGTTAATGTGCCCATGAGGCACTTACCCTTTCCTGTGAGCTTGGCAGCAGGATCTTTCAAACCACGAGTTTGAAAATGACTTATTCATGGGCCACAAAACCAATTTAGTGTATGTGGACCAAATTTTATTTAGATCGAATAGGATATGTAGGATGAAATAGACTAGATCAGCCTACTTGACACACAGTGAGGTAGGGATATTGGGGGAAACAATTGTAACTGCTGTTTTTTAAATATATTTTATTGATTATGCTATTACAGTTGTCCCATTTTCCCCACCTTTATCCCCTTCCACCTTGCCCCCGCATCATCATTCCTCCTCCATAGATCATGTCCATGGGTCATATATATAAGTTCTTTGGCTTCTACATTTCCTGTACTATTCTTAACCTCCCCCCGCCTTTCTATTTTGTACCTACCAATTATGCTTCTTATTCCCTGAACCTTTTCCCCCATTTTCCCCCCTTCCACTCCCTGCTGATAACCCTCCATATGATCTCCATTTCTGTGATTCTGTTCCTGTTCTAGTTGTTTGCTTAGTTCGTTTTTCTTTATGTTTTTCTTAGGTTTGGTTGTTGATAGTTTTGAGTTGGTTGTCTTTTTACTGTTCATATTTTTCATCATCTTTTTCTTAGATAAGTCCCTTAACATTTCATATAATAAGGGCTTGGTGATGATGAACTCCTTGACCTTGACCTTATCTGGGAAGCACTTTATCTGCCCTTCCATTCTAAATGATAGCTTTGCTGTATAGATTAATCTTAGGTGTAGGGCCTTAACTTTCATGACTTCAAATACTTGAATACTTCTTTCCAGTCCCTTCTTGCCTACAAGGTTTCTTTTGAGAAATTAGCTCATAGTCTTATGGAAACTCCTTTGTATGTAACTGTCTCCTTTTCTCTTGCTGCTTTTAAGATTCTCTCCTTATCTTTAACCTTGGGTAATGTAATTATGACGTGCTTTGGTGTGTGCTTCCTTGGGTCCAACATTTTTGGAACTCTCTGAGCTTCCTGGACTTCCTGAAGTCTATCTCCTTTGCCAGACTGGGGAAATTCTTATTCATTATTTGTTCAAATAAGTTTTCAGTTTCTTGCTCTTACTCTTCTCCTTCCGGCACCCCTATGTTTCAGATGTTGGAACATTTAAAGTTGCCCCAGAGATTCCTAACCTCTCCTCATTTTTTTTGAATTCTTGTTTCTTCATTCTGTTCTGATTGAATATTTATTTCTTCCTCTTGGTCCATACTATTGATTTGAGTCCCAGTTTCTTTCCTTTCACTGTTGATTCCCTGTACATTTCTCTTCACTTCACTTTGCATAGCCTCCACTTTTTCCTCCATTTTGCAACCATACTCAACCATTTCTGTGAGCATCCTGATTACCAGTGTTTTGAACTTTGCATCTGATAGGTTGGCTATCTCTTCATCTCTTAGTTGTATTTTTTCTGGAGCTTTGATCTGTTCTTTCTTTTGGGCCTTTTTTTTTTTTTTTTTGTCTCCATGCACCTGTTATGTAGTAAGGGGTGGAGCCCTAGGTATTCGCCAGGGTGGGACAACCCACATTGCTGTTTTGTGGTGCTGTATGTGGGGGAGGGTTCAAGAGAGAACAGTGCACTTGCTTGGCTCTTGGCCAGCTTTCAGTCACTTCCTCCTCTACCCACAAGCAAATTGGGCCCTTCTGGTGCTGACTCCCAGGTAGGGGTGTTTGTGTACATTCCATGACCGTGTGGGTCTATCCAACAGACTCTCTTATGAGGTTGTGAGTTTCTCCCACCACTGCAACCCCCACAGGTTTTTACCACCAGAGGCTTTGAGGATTTATTTCCCTGTGCTAGAACCCTGGGTTTTGTGGTCTCCCTCACTCCCCAGTTGTTCCTCCCAGTTTATCCACACGCAAACGAGGGATAACCTGGTCTGCCAGCTGCCTCCTAGCCCACTTGGCCTTCCACTTGCCACCTTCCTGCGTGTCCTGTCCATCCAGCTGCCTATCTCTGCCCCTCCTACCAGTCTGAATGAATATTTCTTCTTTAACTCCTTGGCTGTTGAACTTCCATACAGTTTGATTTTCTGGCAGTTCTGATTAATTTTTGTTTTTAAATTTGTTGTTGTCCTTCTTTTGGTTGTGTGAGGAGACAAATTATATTACCTATGCCTCCATCTTGACCAGAAGTCTCATAAGTGCTGTTGTTGAGTGTGCTGAATCCTGCTATGACACTTAATGTTTTCTTAAAAATGTATCTCTGAAGAATGCCTTGCTCACCGGAGGCCTCCTGATATTTGTAGACTAAAGAGAGTTGGAAAAACTGCTGCCAGTAGTTTTCACTGTCATGACTAATGAGAAAGTCTTTTCAGGTCAGAGACAACTTAACCTTCTGCTTATGGATGAGATAGTTTCAGTCTCACAGAATAGTAGAACTCCAGAGCCATCAAAGGTCTTTTCATTAAACTCATTTTCAGTAATGGGCCTGAGGCTCAGAAATGTCTAGGGATTTGTCTGGAGTCACATAGTATTGGCAGTGGAGCCAGCATAAGAACTCTGGCTTCCCAGCCCCTATGTCACTGCTATCTTGGCTTCAGTGGGCTGACTTGTGGTGGCCTGTCCAGTGCATGGTAGGCCATGACCTCAGCAGAGGTGTTTGGCTTGTTCAGGAGTCCCTAAGTGAGGGGTCTGGGGCGGCTGCTGGCAGGAGGCCATGAGTTCAGCTGGGAGAGTGGAGTGTGTACCCGAGTGTCTGCCTTCTGGTTTTACATTGGATGCAGCTTTAAGAGGGGCCCCTGTGACAGTGAACTGCTTGACCATATCCATGTGAATGGCATGGTCTTTATAGTGAAGGCTTCAGGGAACAGTTTGGTCTGCATGGAACAGGAGACCTCAGAGAGTGATCTACAATGTCAGTAAGCAGGCCTGGCCCAAGACAGGGACGTTACAGGAAATGTGTTTGCTGATATGTTTGTTCTTTATCATTTACACCTCAGCCATTTAAACATACATGTATACATATGATAGGTGATAAGAGGGCATGTATATATAAGGTTGTGATTGTATTTTTAATGAAAACCCAGGAATGTACAGTCTGAAGGAATCTTGAGAATGAAGCTCTTTAGAACAACCAGGCAGCTTTTCTTTTAAGTGAAGAGTCATTGGTATATGAATTTTCTCTCATATTTTCCCCTCATTGGGGCTCAGTGTAGTAAGCAAGACTCTACTTGTGCTGTTTCAAAAATGCAGTCTGGAAACGGGGTTGCTGTAGGCAACATCTCAGGTACTGCCAGTGTGTTTCCAGTTTTGAGACAGGCAGATGCTTTCCTGTATCACAAGCTAGTTGGTGAGTCCCCTAGCCCAGCCAGCTGGGGAGGTGTCCAGCTGCATCTATTGACATTAAATGGGAAGTGGAAATGGGCTGGGTCTGACCTCACCACTGTTGATACCCTGGTTCTCACACTGATGTCTTGGGGAAGACTTGCCCTTGGCTTGCTTGCTGGTCATGCCCAAACATGCAGAGACCCACAGACCAGTGCTGTGTCTCACATGTGACCACAGCAGATGAGAATGACTTGCAAAGCATTGCTGGGCCACAGGCCCATGTGCCACATCCTTTGAGACCCTGTCTGTCCCATGGAGTCACTGTGGAGTCTGGCAGTTGTCTGGCAGCTGTGAGCCATGGAAGCCTGCTTTGTCCCAGGGACACTCATGCTGAGCAGCTCTGCCTGCACCTGTCACCAGCATTGGTATGTGGGTGAGCAGAGCAGCCTCCTTCTGTCTGATGGGGATGCTACAAGACCTGGCAACTTCACACCTTCTCCTCAACTCCCTGTAGTTGGGCTGCCTTGGTGGGATGAGGAAAGGTGGCATTTGGCTGATGCAAATTTTACAAGCTGAAAATGAATCCATTCTGAAAGCACAATCCCAGCTGTTGAAATGGCAGCATTTTGAAGTTTTACACAGAACTTATTTTTGGAAGAAGCATCCTGCTGGAGTATTGCTTCCCCAGTGACAAGGGCAACAGCCTCCTCCTCCTGCCCATCAGAGCTCAGACTTCTTAGTGAGACAGGAGAGTGGTGCTGTCCTGGTCTGTGGAGAGCTCAGGGGTAGCCTAGAGACGTTGTCCTGGTATTTGCTCTCTCCCAGGAAGGCACCACAGCCAGGCACAGCACATCCCTGGTTGTCTCATAGAAGAAACTCTGGCCTTTGTCCCAGATGAGACTCAATCCAGTGTACTTCTGGGTCTCAGTTTGGTGGAGGGTACAGTTGTGGACATGTAAGTCATGGGGGCAAGGTGACCTGCCCATGGCCATGAAGCTAGCAATCACTGGGAGTAAACCAGGCCTGTCAGTGCTCAGCTGAGTGCCCATTCCCTCTCCACTGCTCCTACAGACCAGCTTCTCCCATTGGGTGCCCAGGGCCTCATGCCACTGAGCATTCAGGGTAGGCTGGGGATGAGGGGAGGGAGCAGGAGCCAAAATCACTTCAATAGTGAGTGAAACTTGAATTTAGAGAAAGAAGACACAGATTGATTAATTAGCATAGAGGGTAGGTCTGGGTTATGACTCTGGTGTAAATCAGGGCTCTGTATTTACCAACTGAGTGAATTTGGCAAGCTCCTTTGCCTTCCTGTGTCTCAGTTTCTTTATCTGTAAAATGAGGGTGATAGTATCTATCATCCTGAGTTTGGGGGAGGAGTCAATTAGTTAATCTCATAAATGCTTAACATAGTATGTGGGAAAAAATATTAGAAATCGTTCTTAAGAATTTGATAGTTCTTTGAAGGCCAGACCCTACAAAAATTATAAGATAAATACAGATGTAAAACTTATATCCTCAAGGTTTCTCATAAAAGATTAAAAGGACATTTGATTTTGCAGTTAAAAATAAAAAACACTGAACATTGCAAAATCAAGAGTTATACTAAAAAGTGAACCCAAATTGCGTTTATTCATCTCTTCAATCACTGGAGGTTGTCTTTCCTGGTTCATTTTTCTCTATGTCCCTGAGAAGGACAGATACAAAGGGTTTTTTTAAGGTGTCAGTTTCACATCTGACATTCAGCCTGAACAATAGATGGAGCCAAGAAAACAATTTTAGTCAGGAGTTGGATTTCAACTGCAAAGAATTAAGCCAAAATTTATTTTTAAAAAAGAATTGAACTCCAGAAATGGAAAAGAATTTATGAATCCTTGTAATAGCTGTGGGGATTCTACAACCCTCCCAGAGAGCAAAGTTTACCATAACTAAGCAGGATTGCTGAGGGATTTTACACTCTGTTGTTACAGGGCTTCTGGACACTGAGAGGGAAATGTGACAGCCTGGCTGGTGATATGGAAGGGGAGTATTCATGTGGTAATGGGCCACTGGGCACACTTGATTCCCACATCATCAAGTTTGCACTCTGTTCTGCAAACTTCTACCACTGTGACCACTTTCTTTTCCTACTGACGTATCCTTATATTGTTCATAAAGACATGGATGTTTTTCCAGTCTTTCATGTCCAGAAGATCCCAGCTAATGGAGTCAGTTCAAAAGAAAAACATATATATATAACCCATAAATGCCTGCAGAATGGACCCAACAGGCTGCCATTCCTAGAAAGCAAACCATGTCAGCATGATGGGGCATCTTTAACCTTCTAGAGAACTTGGAGGTGCTTTTCCATCTATCGCATAACTGAGGGCAGTGCTGAGAAGGAACCAGGAGTGCTGGCATGATCATCTAGTGGGCTGTGGTTTCGTTTTGTCTTGTGGAGCACCAAGACAGTGGCGGTGGGAGGTGAGGGCAATCCCGTCACCTCAGGGGGATAAGACAATGTTATACCATCATTTCTCTCTAGGGTGAAGTCACTCTTGGGACAGACTTAATTTTCATTTGTCTGATATTTCATGGGTATAACAATTCCTTCCAGGTCATGACTTAATAGATTGCAAGATACATTTCCACATAACATGAAAGTGAAATTAATCTTTTTAGAGGATTTACACTCTTTCTATCCACAGTCTCAAGCATAATTAATGTGTCAACTTAATAAAAATATTATTGCTTGCCCTACCAATGTGGCTCAGGTAGTTGGAATATTGTCCCATAATCAAAAGGACAGGAGTTCAATTCCCAATCAGAGCACATACCTAGGTTGCAGGTTTGATCTCCGGTCCAGGAGCGGATGATATCTGGTTCAGGCACATAAGATTTACCAATACAGTCTACCCCCCTTGTCAGCTTAACGCCCATACCCATCTCTGTAAACCACCCTTAGTCTCCAAATGAAGACAGTAAGGAAGTCATGCCTCTGCCCAACATGATACAATGTCCTGTGTCCAAGTGAAAATGCACGGGCCCTTTCCCCAGAAGAGGATGCAAAGTCTTCGAGCGATGTTCACTCTTCTCCTTGACAGCTTCGCCTCTGAGCCAACAGGCAAAGAAAGTAGCTCCTGTGCTGGCTGTGGCACCTCACTTAAATATTGTGATGTAAAGTCAGTACAACTTATGCTACATAGTAAGGGTATAAGAGAATAAAGAAAACACAGATATTTCATATGTGTGATATATATACATGCATACACACATACACACACAAACATTTGTAACAAAATAAGGGAAAATAGTCATGACAATTATAGTTATTAGCTGGTCTTTATCACTATCTTCTATTAGTCACTCTGTATTCCCTTTGCCTTTCCTGTACACCCTAGCTGGTCACGGTTCTTTACCTGGTAGGGAACCCCAACATTTATTCCTGAAGGATCTAGGCCTATACTAGTCCTGCCTGAATTGGGTTGTGCTTTTCATTGATGTTCACCATGGGGCATGGTGATGCTGAGAGATGCCTTAGCGTTGGCCTGTATCCCAGACACACTGCTGCTTCATCTTGTGGAGAAGCAGTCAGTTTCCTGGGAGTCAGGATCACTTACCATTTGATGCAGACCCTGGCCCATGCAGTCCGTGTGTTGTAGCTGTGACGAACAAATGCATAGACTATAGAAGTCCTGTGGAGAAAAAGGGACAGCGTGGCCACTCTCTAAGTGAGTGAGAGGGCCCCAACCCCTGCCTAGACAGGCTTTTATTGCTTTTCTGGATACATTACATCAAGGATGGTCCTCATTTACTATGCACAGGTTTGCTGTAGGTGATTACCTTTTACAGATAACAGAGGAAAGAAAGTTTCTAATTACTTCAAAGAGAAGGATGTTACAGATCCAGGGGAAAAGTGGTTGAACTGGTTACACTCTGTGCTTGGGAGGTTTAGCACAGATTTTAGGAAGTTACTTTAGAGATAAGCAGTAAACATTTGTTGCCTCAATCCAGGGTGAGGGAGTTTTGGCAAAAGCACGTCTCAGAGCAGTCTAGGTACAATGCAGGCCTCATTTCCCATGGGAAAAACTATCCGTGGGCGTGGCTCCTGTGTGCCAACCTTGCTTCCCATTGGTTTTCCAAATCAGGGGCTGGGCTACATTCCCCACGCCACGCAGAACGGTTCTCTATAACCACTGCCAGCACTTTCTTTGCCTGTTGATTCAGAGTCAGCAGGAGTCCAAAATGTTTGGGCAGCAGTAGTAACTTTCAGTTCAGTGGAATCATTTTTTAGTCTCCTGGTGGAACCATTTTTCCCTTTGGAACTAACACTTTTATATCAGCAGAGTCATGGGGACATAAATTAAAAATTTAGCAATTGGGTCACTGGGGTAACATTGAATGAAGCCATTTCTATCTCTACCCCTCGATTCCTAGACTTGTGAAGCCTGGCTATAAGACAACCGGCACCATGCATTGCATGCTAATTGTATCCTGCTCAGCCTCCTGAAGAACCTTGCCCCAACCCTGTAAAGTACTGCCACCTAGCCAGCACTGTTACCAAATCTTTAAAACACCATTCTATCAAGTCAACCACTTCAGAATAGTTCAGAACATGGTAACACAAAGTCCATGAGCATGTGTTCACATTGACACACAGCTTTACCATGAAGTGAGTTCCTTGATTAGAAGCAATGCTGTGTGTGATACCGTCATGGTACGTAACACATTGTGTTAAGTCCACAGAGAATGGTTTTGGTAGCAGCATGGCATACAGGGATGGCAAAACCATATTCAGAATAAATGTTTATTCCAGTAGGAAGAGAATCTTACCCATTTCATGATGGAAGTG
>PVJI01030570.1:0-14038 GCA_004026765.1 Micronycteris hirsuta | reverse complement strand
AATCTGGTGTGACTGGTGTCCCTGTGAGAACACGGCCACGTGAGCACAGGGAGACCCAGGAGGTCGCCGTGTGCAGGTGCAGGCGGAGGCTGGACTTGTGTAGCTACAGGCCAGGGGACCCCTGACATTTCAGGAAAACCTCCTTCAGCTGTGGAGGCTCAAGGAAGGGTCCCCTGCAGGTGTGAGAGGGACAAGTGCCCGCCATCCAGGAGGCAGACTTCTAGCCTCCAGGTGCATGAGACAGTCTGTTTCTGTGGATTTGATCCACCGAGTGGAGGTGCATTGTTATGGCATCTCCAGGAAACTAAAGCGTCGAACAATTAACGTCACCATATTCCCCAGGTGCATACCTTACACAACCTCCATTCTCAATTTCTCCCCCATTAGTGTCAAATTTGTGCTTATTTCCTTCCCTTTTATCAGTTACTCATCCATTTAAGCTTAATTTCCCCTGTCTTAAAAAATATGCAAACGTATAATAATTGCTACTACTATTTTGATTGTAGGAAGTGATACACATTGTGGCTACTGTATCGGTCCCACTGTGTGCTAGTGTCGTTGTGTGGAGACAACCTTGTCATTATCAACATACTCAGGTCGTCTATCTGTATTTGTGAGGTCAGGGGCGATGCCTGCCATTCTCAGCAGGAAGCCTGGGGAGCATCTGTGTGGGTGCGAAGGGCTGGCAAGGGGACATAGGAGGTGAGTTTGCTGGACGGAGCCCTGGGGAGAGGAGAGACCGAGGAGGGAAACACTCCACACCCAGCAGGGCCTTCGTGTGTGCAAGGCCGGAGCCCCTCCAGCTTCACTCCGCACGGGAGGCTCCTGGGGCCTTGAGGAGCGTGGATTCTGATTCAGCGGGTCTGCTGGGGGCATAAAGCTCCCTTCTCCAAAAATATCTGCATACATGTTTAAAAATCATTAAACTGACCAGACTGGTATAAAATAGTAAGGGAAGACAAAGGTACTCAGAAACCAAGGCGAAGCCTAGACAAGGAGAACCAAATCATTTGATTAAAGCAGAGACCCAGACTCTATTCAGAAAGCCACGAAGGCAGAGTACTGTACACCTGGGAGAGACCCCGCGTCACTCTGAGAACACGAGCAAATCCAGAAGGACACTCACCACACGCCTCACCTTACGTGCTGCGTGTGCTCCCTGTGCCGATGTAGGGAGGGCCCCGCAGCAGGTGAGAAACCTGCTTTCCTGAGCAGCCTGGGCGGTGACTGTGTGGCTGAACTGTCCCTGTTCTCAGCTGATGTGAGTATGTGTCACCTGCAGCTTGCGCAGGAGGGGCCATTGCGCGGAGCTTCCTTACTGTGTGGGGTGAAGTCTCGCTGGTTCTGGCTGAAGGGGCCCAAACAGAAACACTGAAAGGAGGGAGCAGGCAGCCCCTGAGGAGGGCCTGGCTCTGCACTTGGACAGGGAGTGGGCTGAGGACAGGGTGGGTGTGGAGGCAGGTTCTCAGTCAGTCACCTGCTGCCTGGTCACGGAATGATGGACCTGGGCTGGGGCAGCGGGGACTCTGAGGTTTTCTGGTGAGCGGTCTGATGGGCTCTCAGCCAGGAGACCAGACCTGCGGCCACTGGCATCTGTGGTCACTGGGCCCAGCATCTAAGTCCCCTTTGGGCTCCTGGGGAGCTTTAGGTGAGGCCCAGCCCAGGACCACCCTCCCAGATGTGACCCAGGACATTGGGGGACACCCAGGGCTATGGGAGGGATTTGGTTGGCCAGAGGATGGAGCAAATTTGCATATAGAACCCCTTCTATTGTGTCTCAGGGGATAAGAGAGACCAGGTTGGGTGTCAGTCTCAGCAGAGCTCTGGGGTGTCCCCACCATGGCCTGGATTCCGTTCTCCCTCCTCAGCCTCCTCCTTCACTGCACAGGTCAGGATGTCCTGACTCCCCAGCTCCCTGGACTCCCTCTCCCCACATGCTGAGAATGTCCTTCTGTCTAGTTGTTCCTCCAGGACATAATGGGTGTCTGTGTGTCTGCAGGTTCCCTCTCCCAGCCTGTGCTGACTCAGCCGCCCTCCCTCTCTGCATCTCCGGGAGCCACAGCCAGACTCACCTGCACCTTCAGCAGGGGCTTCAGTGTTGCCGGCTACTATATAAACTGGTTCCAGCAGAATCCAGGGAGCCCTCCCCGGTATCTCCTGGAGTATAATTCAGTCTTACAGAAGAACCAGGGCTCCGGGGTCCCCAGCCGCTTCTCTGGATCCAAAGATGCCTTGGCCAATGCAGGGCTCCTGACCATCTCGGGGCTGCAGCCTGAGGACGAGGCCGACTATCATTGTGCTGCATGGGACAGAGGCAGTAAAACTCACACGGTGCTGCAGAGTCACGGGGAAGTGAGACTGAAATCCTCGCTGTGCTCTTTCTGCCTGTGGCTGTCACCCCTGATCAGCATGGGACCAAGTCTAACTCAGGGTGGCATCTTTTGTCCCTTCTTCAGCAGGTAACTCTTTTCCTAGGACCCATGGATGTGTGCTTTTTCCTTATTGTCTGTAGGTAAAAATTTTGTTATCCCGTGTTACTATCTTTTCAACCTGCTCACAAACTGAATGTTTTGCAAAGATCACGTAAGGTGCAGCCTAGAGAACACAAAACAGTATCTTCTCTTCTCTGTGTGGACCAAAATTCCAGGGCCCCTACCAGTGAGACCCAGAGTGGTTAGTAAAATCATCCAAAATCATGAACATTGTACTTGCACTCTTCAGGCGGGTCATAGAACCTGGAGGGATGGAGACATGGACCCAGCAGGGGGCGCTGTGGGGCTGTCCTAAGGGGAGAGGAATTTGAATTCACGCTGGGAGATACACTTGGATACTCCTGGGACGTGATAAGAATGAATTTTTAAATGAAGGACTTATTAATCTCTTCTTAATTACCACTGAACCCAAAGCTATGCCAGCTGTGTATTACAGCTCTCTCTCTGCTCCTTCCCAGCCCCTGAAGCTGCGCTGTGAGGGAAAGTGGAAAGAGTGGAAAAACGCACCTGCATGGGAAAGTGCTTGTGCGGGTGGGTTTGGGCCTGAGGTGGGTGGGGAGATGGGCCAAAGAGGCCTAGTCAATAGAGTGGCCTTCACCTTGGAATTGGCAGAATAAGCAGGAGTGACGTGGATGTATGGGTGGGGCTCAGAAAGTTCTAATAACAGGAAAGAATGCAAAGAAAAAGATATTGATCATTCAAGTAAATGAGAGAAGTTGCTCTGGGCCAGGCATTTGGTGAGTGAAGCAGTGAACCAGGGAAGTGGGGGTGGCATGCTCACTCTCCATCTGCAATGAAAACGAAATAAGAAGGACAGCAGGTCAGCCTCCCTTTCACTGGAGACAGTGACAGTGTTGGAATCTCTGCTGCAGGCTGGTACCAGCAGGTCCCTGGTGCTGCCCCCAAAGCTGTGATGCTCGGAAGTTCTGGGCCGATAGGGATCCCGGCTCTGTTGTACGGCCCCAGGTGCGGCAGCATGGCCTCTCTGACCATCACCGCCTGCAGCCCGAGGACGCGGCTGAATGTGACCGTTGCACTGTGGACGGCGGCACGAAGGCTGTCAGAGAAGCGCTGAAGTTCCAGGGAGAGTGTTCAGTGTGATGACCCTGACGTCCCTGGGGTCCTATCGCAGCCTCCCTCACTGTCCACAGCGCCACAATGTCCACTGTCCTCAACACCTTCTCCAGACCCTGCTATGTGTCAGCCTCGTATTCCACTCACGTACAGAATGTGAACACAACGATGTCCTTCATGCCTTATCTAATAAATCCTGTGGTTATGTGTGTGTGTGTGTGTGTACACACTTACCTTTTTCTCCAGTCACACTCCGCTCTCACTCACCGACTCCACAAGTGCATATTGTGTTCCTGTGACGGCCTGACACCTCCTCTGAGTAAGTCACAGGGCAGGTCATCTCCCTACATTGCATAGGAGTCACGTGTCCGTGGCTGTGGGGACCTATCTGTGTCCTGGGAGGGAAGGGCTGTGACCCTCTCATGTGGATGCTGTCGGGGGGTGAGCAACAAGAAAGCAGATCTCACTTCCAAATGATTCTCATCTCTTCCTGGAGATGTCCCCTGTGACTGGTCATCAGTGGACCCAGGCCCCATGGCAGGTGACAGTGGGACAATTGAAGAGGTTTATGGCGCTGGGACGACATGGTGGGAAGTAAAGTATGAGGACAGAGAGAGGAACTGGTCACCCTGAAATAGCAGGTGCCCAGGGGCTTCGTGCCCTCGGCCCGTCCGCTCTCCGAGAGGAGGACACGCTCACTCTGGGGGCTCAGGCACCTGTGTGGTCCCACAACGTAATTATCTAAACGGAAGGAGGAGCAGGAGGAAGACCTCATGCTGAGGAGGTCACCTCATGCTGAAGAGGTCACGTCTTTAGAAGAAGGAGAGAGGCGTGGGGACACCTGCAGCTCAGCGAGGAGCCTGGGGGACGAGGAGCCCCTGCCCAGGGCGGGTGGGTGGGGTGCCAGGCAGGACTGTAGTCCAAGCCTCTCTCTCTCTGCTAAGCTCCTCCTAATCTAACCTCCCAAAAGTCCTGAATCCAGTGTAAATACATCATTTGTCACGATAAAAAACACACAAAAAACAAAACTTTTTTTTTATATAAAATGAATTTTATTTTGAACAAATAAAAAGGAACTCTGTTGCAAAAGGCCAATTATTAATTTTACTTCTGTCACCAATATCTATTCTGGTACTACCTTAATTTCCCTTATTTAGTAACTTTTTATCTAACTAATTTTTTTTATAATTACTTTATAGTTGTTAAATTACAGTTATTTGCATCCTCTCCCTTCCCCTCCTCCCTCCCCCTCCAATCCCACCCCCCTCCACAGCCTCCCTCTTCCCCCTTGGTTCTGTCCACGTGCCCTCCATAGTGATTCCTGAAAACCCTTCTCCCCTTTGTCCCCTCCCCCTCCCCCCTGGCTATTGTTAGACTGTTCTGAATTTCAATGTCTCTGGTTATGTTCTGCTTGCTTTCTGCTTTTGTTGATTATGATCCAGTCAAAGGTGAGATCATATGGTATCTGTCCCTCACTGCCTGGCTTACTTCACTTAGCATAATGCTCTCCAGTTCCATCCATGCTGCTGCAAAGGGTATAAACTCCTTCTTCCTCTCTGCTGCGTAGAATTCCATTGTGTAGATGTACCATAGTTTCTTGATCCATTCATTTGTAGATGGGCACTTAGGTTGTTTCCAGCACTTGGCTATTGTGAATTGTGCTGCTATGAACATTGGGGTGCATAGGTTCTTTTGAATTGGTTTTTCAGGATTCTTAGGGTATAATCCCAGTAGTGGAATTGCTGGGTCAAAAGGCAGTTCCATTTTCATTTTTGTGAGGAAGTTCCATCCTGTCTTCCACAATGGCTGCACCAGTCTGCATTCCCACCAACAGTACAGTAGGGTTCCCTTTTCTCCACATCCCCTCCAACAGTTATCTGTTGCTTTGTTGATGATGGCCATTCTGACTGGGGTGAGGTGGTACCTCATTGTAGTTTTAATTTGCATCTCTCTGATGGCTAATGATGTTGAGCATCTTTTCATATGACTCTGGGCCCTCTGTATGTCCATTTTCGAGAAGTATCTGTTCATGTCTTTTGCCCATTTTTTAATTGGGTTTTTTGTCTTCCTGGGGTGGAGTCATATGAGTCCTTTATATATTTTGGAGATCAGACCCTTGTCTGAGGTATCATTGGCAAATATGTTTTCCCATACGGTTGGTTCTCTTTTTATTTTAATACTATTTTCTTTAGCCCCACAGAAGCTCTTTATTTTAATAAGGTCCCATTTGTTTATTCTTTCCTTTATGTCCCTAGCTCTAGGGGACATATCATTGAAGATGTTGCTGCATGGAATGTCTGAGATTTTCCTACCGATGTTTTCCTCTAGAACTTTTATGGTGTCACGAGTTACATTTAAGTCTTTTATCCACCTTGAATGTATTTTTGTGTATGGTGTAAGTTGGTGCTCGAGTTTCATTTTTTGCAGGTAGCCTTCCTGATTTCCCAACACCATTTGTTGAAGAGGCTATTTTTATTCCATTTTATGCTTCTGCCCTCTTTGTCGAAGATTAATTGCCTGTAGAGACTTGGGTTTATTTCTGGGCTCTCTATTCTGTTCCATTGGTCTATCTGCCTGTCTTTATGCCAGTACCAAGCTGTTTTGATTACAGTGGCCTTGTAATATAGTTTGATATCAGGAATTGTGATCCCTCCTGCTTTGCTCTTCTTTCTCAAAATTGCAGCAGATATTCGGGGTCATTTCTGGTTCCATATAAATTTTTGAAGTGTTTGTTCTATATCCGTGAAATATGCCATTGGTACTTTGATAGGGATTGCATTGAATCTATAAATTGCTTTGGGTAGTATGGACATTTTGATGATGTTGATTCTTCCAATCCATGAGCATGGTATATGTTTCCATTTGTTTGTGTCTTCCATGATTTCTCTCTTCAGTGCTATGTAGTTTTCTGAGTACAGGTCTTTTACCTCCTTGGTTAGGTTTATTCCCAGGTATTTTATTTTTTTGTTGCTATATCAAATGGGATTTTTTTTCCTGATTTCTATTTCTGCTGCTTCACTGTTGGTATACAAAAATGCCTTTGATTTCTGGATATTGACTTTATATCCTGCTGTTTTGCCAAATTCAATTATTAGATCGAGTAGTTTTTTGGCGGAGTCTATAGGATTTTCTAAGTATACTCTCATGTCGTCTGCAAACAATGACAAAAAACAAAACTTGAATGAAAGGAGCATCTATGAGTGCTAACACGGAGCTGACCCCGATGAGGAAATGCTGTGACTGGTATTTTGTGAGAACGACCCCAACGTCCATTTGTGAGCAGTCATAAGCCTGCTTGTTTCAAACAGGTAAAGAGAAAAACTCAGAATGGAAATAAAGTCATGAAGACAAACCAAATGCAAATTAAACAACAGAAAAACTGAATAATTAAAATTAAAAAAGAAAACTTCAACCTCTCATTGATCTTGCTACTGAAACAAGACAACCAGGAAGAGAACACAGGTGGTAGAGATTTGTTAAGATACAAACAGATGCGGGTTGCACCTAAGACAGAACCCTACCGCTGACACAGGCACACAGACACCGCAACCTCGGGTCACAGGCACCGTCTGAAACGGGTCAGCTACACGTCCCGCTGGCAAGTGTGAGGACTTCGGGAGCCACTACCGCTGCCCGTCACTTCCTCACATCAGGGCTGTGAAAACTGTGCGTGCATCACGTGACTGAGATGTTTGCTGAAGAGGCCTCCTCTGCACGTGCCCCTGCGTGTGTTCCTGGCAAATTCTCTGAACAGCCCTTGTGACCCTTCAAACCAGATGCGCGGCCCCCTCATCTGTGACATTGGATATGAAGGTCACTGTGCATTTACTTTTGCAATATCATCACTGGGCGTGAATCCAAATTAATTTGTCATTTTGGTACAAGTTTGCTTCTCCCACAGTTGGGGATTCCTGGGAGGGAGATGCTACTGTAACCAGTGCAGTGTGTCAGAGTCACAGTATCTGGGAACCAGACTCTGGGTGTGTGAATAGAGTGAGTGACCTGCTGAGCTGCAGAAACCAGCTGGGCTCTGAGGGTTTGGGTCCAGGGAAACATATGTGCCCTGTGACCATCAGGGGGCGCTGTGGGGCTGCCCTGTTGAGCCTACCCAGTAGCTCAGGAAGGACCATTCACTAACAGGAGCCTGGGCCTGGGGGCTGGACCCTGTGCTCACAGATAGGGACCTCGCAGCTGTGACCTCTCTGGTTTTATAAGGTCTCCAGAGATGGGAACTTGTGTTCTCTCAGCAAGTGCTTCCCCCGCAGGGATCACTCAAGGGGTAAAGGGAACCTTCACCTCCTCATTTTAGCATGTGAGCTGAGCTCCAGCAGCAGGAGGGGCTGGGTAGTCCCAGGATGGACACACATTTGCATGGACAGCCCCTCCCCTGGCAGAGGGTGGGGAAGAAAAGGGGGCCTGGGCAGCCCAGCCCCACTGTGGGCTCAGGGGCTGTGTGCACCGTGGCCTGGACTCCTCTCCTCCTCGTGCTCCTCTCTCACTGCACAGGTAGGGATGGGTCTCAGGGGCACAGGAAGCTGCAAACATCAACCCTCCTGCCTCAGAATTCTAAGACAATTTTTCTACATCTTGTGCAAAATAACCATGAGTGTCTGTGTCTGCAGGTTCCCTCTCCCAGCCTGTGCTGACTCAGCCACCCTCCCTCTCTGCATCTCCGGGAGCATCAGCCAGACTCACCTGCACCCTCAGCAGTGGCTTCAGTGTTGGCGGCTATGGCATATTCTGGTACCAGCAGAAAGCAGGGAGCCCTCTCCGGTATCTGCTGTACTACCACACAGACTCAAGCAAGTACCAGGGCTCCGGGGTCCCCAGCCACTTCTCTGGATCAAAGACACCTCGGCCAACACAGGGCTCCTGCTCATCTCGGGGCTGCAGCCTGAGGACGAGGCCGACTACTACTGTGCTGTGTGGGACAGCAGCAGTAAAACTTACACGGTGCTGCAGAGTCACGGGGAAGTGAGACTGAAACCTCCCTGTGCCCCCTCTGCTTGGGGCTGCCACCCTGGTTCTTCCTTGAACCAAGGCTTCCTCATAGGAAGTTGTCACTTCTTAAGTCAGCACTTTTTATCCTAGGACTCCTAGAGATGCAGATGTTTCCCATTCCTTATATTAAAAGTTAACTCTACCAACTATTCGTATCTTCTCACCCTGATCCTGCCTATGCAGTTATAAATCTGGCCTTCGGGCCACTACCCCTCCAAGGGGACGATGGACAAGAACAAAGCTGGTTGACCCCCCGCGCACAGCCAAGGCTTGACTCAGGGTTATAGGTGGTCTGAGTCCTTTTGGCCGGTCACTGGGTCCAATATGCCTCCAGCGCATCACCCAGAGAAGAGCTCCAAGTGTCAGGTCACTTCCCCTGATGGGGTCCTTGTGGCCTGTCTCTGGGGACTGTTCTCCCTCCTGAGGCTCCTAAGAAGCAGGCCTCTGTGGCTCTAGGAATTCTGAGTAAACAGTCTGCACAGTGAAATGTGACTGTGCGTGCGACCTACCTGTGTGCATTTAGACACTATCATCATGCTTGTGTAAGAGCCACAGTTCTCCCTCATCCTAAGGTCATTCGTGTGTCAGGTCTACATTTCCATGAGGACGGGGACTTGAGGATGGTGCTCACTTGGCATTTACAGATGACTAAAATAAATCCCGTAAGCTCAATAAGGGAAGATGAGCATGTGTGGGGGAGCTGGAGGAGCCCGATAGTGAGGACACTTTATCCCTGGCTCGGGGTCCTCCCCTCTGCACTCTTCTCTGCCCTGTGAGGGGTGGACAGGTTCTTGGAAATGGCTCATCCCAAGCACCTGCCCTGTTTTTTCTGGCTCCTAGTGCAGGCTCCGTCCTTGGTACTGCCTTCCAATCCTACTTAGGGTGAAGTCATAGTCTGCAGGTGACTCAGCCTCTGCCAGGGTGGCCCGACCTGGGCCGCCCTGGACGGCGGCCCGTGCCTCCTCCACTGACCTGAGCCCCCTGGTGTCCAGGTGCCACATGCACAAGTCACATTCATGGCCCTGTGTCTCCTCTGGGCAGCTGCCGACCCTCCTCCATCACGTCTCCTTTCATGGCCTCTCACCCACTTCACTGATAACAGATGGAGCGTCTTGGGTGCAGCCGCCTCCCCCAAAGCAGGACTCCATGTCCATTCCCCTGCCCCTGGCCGCGCTCACATCGGCTTCTCCCCAGGCCCAGGAGAGGGTAGCCAGGCCAGGGAAGTGCTGAGCCCAGTGTTGTAAATGTCCCCCATAAACCCTGAGGGGGGACACACATGACACTGGGGTGTTTGTGTTTGCACCTGGTGGAAGTCAGGGACATTCACGTCTCCTGAATCTGGGTATTTGGTAGAGTTTAACCACTGAGTCATGTGAGAGACAGGAGATCACTCATGTATTAACCGTCATATTCATGCTCCCTGCACCCAGGGCCTAGTAAGGACTGGTCTGCCTTGCATCTCTATAAATGTACGTGTTTTGTGCATTTTACTTAAATGAAGTTTCATGACATGTGGTCCTGTGCAAAGGGTGTCTTTCATTTCGTTCTCTCACGTAATGATTTTGGACTCCACACAGGACGTGGAGTGAGTCTGTGCCTCTTCGTGTTCGTTGGCTTCCAGTGCTCCGTCATGTGGACACAGCACAGCGCGTTTGTCCACTACCAGTGGATGGGCACGTGGGGTTATTCACACCTCCCCAGTAATTAGGCACACTGCTGACAGGAACATTTCTGTGCGTTACTGTGCGTGTGTGTGCTCATGTTTTAATTTTTGGGGGTAGTTACCTAAGGGTGGAACCGCTGGCTCATGTGATGACTGTAAGAAATGCTTCTCAAACACCTGTCAGAGTGGTTCCCAAAACTAACAAAGGCTAAAACGAAGCCCCAATGACATCTGATGGGGAGACAGTTTGAGGAGCGAGACCTGCAGATCAGAGAGGCTTGGGTAAAGCCCTGGGCTTCTCCCAGATCCCTGCCTCTGCAGGACCCCTGACCAGGGTGGTCCTGGGGGTCCGTGTGTTCACGGTTCTGGTACCCAGGGAGCTCAGGAGGGTCTTGGCAGGGAGGGTTTGCGGCTTTTGGCCCAGTAGAGGGCGCTGTGGGTGTCTGAAAAGCAATGGTCTGGGCTCTGCTCTGCAAGACCAGACACTTCTCAGGGCTGGGCTCTGAGCAACTTCATTTTCATCCAGAAACAAGTACAAAGGCCTTCCTGTTTAAAGGAACACCGTGTAACGTTGTACCGCAGCCTCATAGCTGCTCGTTGCTACCAGTCCCTGGACATGCGCTGTGGTAGGAAAACCTAAGGGTGGAGCAGAGCGCCCCTGGGGGAGGCGCATGTGTCCGGGCGGGGCCGGGGGTGAGAGAGAACCGGGCCAATGAGGCCTGACCGACAGCAGGGAAGCTCCTTCGGGATGTTTCTGACTAAGGAGCGACGGGCATGGGGGAAGGTTTGATGTTTCCCATGAGCACATGTTGTTACCATTGGAATATCGGCCTTGATTAAATCGCACAAGTTGTGGTTGTCCCATGCATTGGATTGTTGGGGGGAAAGAGTTCTGAGAGGAGCCCCCGAGATGAGCTGAGATGATAAGAGAGACAGTGGGAGGCCAGGTCACAATGAAGACACCAATCTTTGGTCAGCGACTCGCCAGCTGATCCTCGGAGGTGCACTGAAGGGACAGTGAGATTGAGAACTTCGATAGGGAGAGTGCAGAGCACTGCCGTCATTATTCGGGGCACAATAACGGAGGCTGGGCCTCGGTTAGTCAAGCAGAGCTGCAGAGAGCAGAGTCAAGATGCGTTTTGCTCCTCAGTGTGCAGCGGGTGGTTGCTTAGGTGTCCGGGGAGGTTACGTGGGTGCCCTAGGGTGACTCTGTACGTTGACAGGTGACGGAGACGAGGGTTCTGGATTCCAGCACAAAGCACAGCGACTCTGTGACACTGTCCTCACCCTTCTTCGCCATGTGTTAGGGAGGGAGGCTAAGCATTTTTCCTCTTATACTGACTCATGGGTGTTTTCATTCACATCCTTTTTGATGGACTGTAAAGCGTCGACCCACTGCAGGGTGTGAGTGCCACAGCATTTCCCTCACTCCCCTACACACGAGCTGAAGGTCAAGGACACCCAGACAACAGCCGGTAATGAAGTCCCCTGGCTCAGAGGATCCATGTGGGCCCCAGGAAAGACCCCGCCCTCCCTCTGGGGCCACCTCAACAGCAGCACCAGGGCCAGCATGGCTGATGTCATTTTGGGAAATGTGAGTCTACTACTAAAATTCAGACCAAAGGTGGGCATAGGGAGGCAAAAGTTTGAAGAATCTAGAGTTTTGTGAGTTAGAAAGTAAAGATTTTGTCATCCATTAGCCCCCGGAGTCCCACAGATTTAAGGAGCCACAACGAGGCTAACCCTCTATCTTGGGGCTCCCTGGATGACAGACTGCATGACGACCCCCCATCTCAGCCAACTCCAGCCCTGACCCGGGCCCCGCTTTCACCCCTGGTCGTTCTCCAGAGGTGAAGGAGAACCGGGTCTAACTGCTGGGACTCTGGGACGATCCCTGACCGTGACCACAGCAGACAGGTAACTGCAGGTGAGAAGACTGCACGGGGCGGCCAGGCCCCACCCTGGCAGCAGGGACTCCTGCACAGTTCTCAGGCTTCTTTGGAGACTGTGGAACCCCCCGCCGATGGTTTCTGAATCCGTCATTTCACTGTCCAAAATGTCAGCATCGAGCCCTGGGACAGGACCTTGCCTTTGCACAGCCCCCTCTCCCCTCATGCCTGCCATCCTGTGGGCTGCTGTCTCTGCTGTGAGTCCTCCCTCTGGACTCAGGGAGGTTGAGCTCATCAAGGACACTGTGGGCCCCTCGGGTTGGTGGAGGGGGAAGGCCTAGGTCAGGGCTCTAAGGAAGATGCTCTGTCACCTGTCATAAAAAGGAGAAGGGACCATGCTGGCAGGTGGTCCTGGTCCAAAATTTAAGTCAGGACACTCAGGACACAGATAAGTGACCCCTAAGCTTTTTGGGTGACCACGCCCACTCCTACCTGACACCCAAGACAGCAGCCTGTTTATGAGACTCCTCATCCTATTGAGGACCTGTTGGCCTGAACACGGACAAAACCCCCCTTGGCCTGGCCGGTGGGGCTCAGTCGGTTGGCCTGTTATCCTGCAGCCAAAGGTTGCAGCTTTGATTCCCAGGCAGGACACACAGGCAGGATGCGGATTCAAACCCCGGTATGGGCGCGGGCACATGCATCCCCGGGCTAGGAGTCATTCCCGTCTCCGCCCACACGGGAGGTGACCAACCAATGCTTCTCTCTCACACTGACGTGTCCCTCTCTCCCTTCTTCTCTCTCTAAAGCAATAAAAATAAAACGTCCTTAGGGGAGGATAAAAAAATGCCCATTGTTCTTTCTGAAATGTCAGGCAACGTCACTGCGTGAATGAAGGTCACTCACACACAGTTTCTGCGTGGCCAGCGCTCAAAGCCACCTTTAATCATGTACTGGCATTGAGGTCACCCTGACAGTTCTCCCACGTCTTTTCTTCCCTTTCGGGTTTCCGATGAACCCCATGTACTACATCACGACACGCTTCTCAGCCTGGAGAAGGCACAGCCCGAGCCTGTGCCAGGGGTTGCCAACAACACAGGGTCTGTGTGCGGTGCGGCTGTCTGGAGCAGCCCTTTCCCTGGAAGATTTGAAGAAACAAGTTCAGTGAATGGCAATGACCCCCTTCCCTCCCACCATGGACATGCAGGACAAGATGGAGGAGAGCGGGAAGGGGGAAGTTCCAGAGAAACACCCCAGTCTCTGAAGCGTCACCAGGCGGCCTGGGGGGCCAGCTGCAGTGGGGGCGGCAGCTCTGCTCTGGACTCCAGACAAACTGGGCAGCTCGGAGAGCTCAGTGGCTTTCTGGGCACAGCACTTCTGAAGGCCGTGGAGGTGCCAGCCAGCCTCTTCATCAGAACCTTATTGAGTGAACCCCCAACGGTCCGCAAACCTCCACCCTCCCCGGCACCAGGTCCTCTGGCCTGGGCGCGCTGTGCACACCTGGCCGTGTGTACTTCTTGAACAGCTCACACCACAGCTGGTTGTGCCCAGCGTCTGGCTGGCCTCCTTGGACCCTCTGTAAGTCATGGTCTTCCAGCAGCACGTGAAGTGCAGGGAGTGTGGCTTGTCCTCCATACGTCCTTGGCCCTTGCACAGTGAATACTGATCCTGTGACCGAGTGATCATGTAGGGCAGTAGTTAGAGCATCAGAATCGCCATATCCACATAGTGGCTGTTCCACTTTAAGAACCACGGAGCTTGCGCCCTGATATCAGCACCTCGGTTTCTCCGTCTAATGAGCTGGGAAAATAAACAGAAGTCCAGGTGAAGCTGGGGTGTGTGTCGTGTGAGTTCATTTAAGAAAGCGTGCAGCTGTCATGGGATTTCCATCAGAAGGCTGGCACTGCCATCGCAGTGGT
>PVJI01030569.1:0-14034 GCA_004026765.1 Micronycteris hirsuta | reverse complement strand
TTAATTTCAATGTCTCTGATTATGTTTTTCTTGTTTTTTTCTTTTGTTGATTATGTTCCAGTTAAAGGTGAGATCATATGGTATTTGTCCCTCACTGCCTGGCTTACTTCACTTAGCATAATGCTCTCCAGTTCCATCCATGCTGTTGCAAAGGGTATAAGCTCCTTCTTCCTCTCTGCTGCGTAGAATTCCATTGTGTAAATGTACCATAGTTTCTTGATCCACTCATCTGTAGATGGGCACTTAGGTTGTTTCCAGCACTTAACTATTGTGAATTGTGCTGCTGTGAACATTGGAGTGCATAGGTTCTTTTGAATTGGTGTTTCAGGGCTCTTAGGGTATAATCCCAGTAGTGAAATTGTTGGGTCAAAAGGCAGTACCATTTTTAGTTTTCTGAGGAAATTCTATACTGTTTTCCACAGTGGCTGCACCAGTCTGCATTCCCACCAACAGTGCAGTAGGGTTCCCTTTTTTCCACATCCTCTCCAACACTTATCTGTTGCTTTGTTTATGATGGCCATTCTGACTGGTGTGAGGTGATATCTCATTGTGGTTTTAATTTGCCTCTCTCTGATGGCTAATGATGTTGAGCATCTTTTCATATGTCTCTAGGTCCTCTGTATGTCCTCTTTCGAGAAGTGTCTGTTCATGTCTTTTGCCCATTTTTTAATTGGGTTTTTTGTCTTCCTGGTGTGGAGTCATTTGAGTTCTTTATATATTTTGGAGATCAAACCCTTGTCCGAGGTATCATTGGCAAATATGTTTTCCCATACTGTTGGTTCTCTTTTTATTTTAATACTGTTTTCTTTAGCCCCACAGAAGCTCTTTATTTTGATGAGGTACCATTTGTTTATTCTTTGCTTTATGTCCCTTGCTTTAGGGGACATATCATTGAAGATGTTGCTGTGTGGAATGTCTGAGATTTTCCTACCGATCTTTTCCTCTAGGACTTTTATGGTGTTATGACTTATATTTAAGTCTTTTATCCACCTTGAATTTATTTTTGTGTATGGTGTAAGTTGGTGCTCGGGTTTCATTTTTTTGCATGTAGCCGTCCAGATTTCCCAACACCATTTGTTGAAGAGGCTATTTTTATTCCATTTTATGCTTCTACCCCCTTTGTCGAAGATTAATTGCCCATAGAGACTTGGGTTTATTTCTGGGCTCTCTATCCTGTTTCATTGGTCTATCTGTCTGTTTTTATGCCAGTGCCAAGCTGTTTTGATTACAGTGGCCTTGTAATACAGTTTGATATCAGGAATTGTGATCCCTCCTGCTTTGCTCTTCTTTCTCAAAATTGCAGCTGATATTCAGGATCATTTATGTTTCCATATAAATTTTTGAAGTATTTTTCCTATATCTGTGAAATATGCCATTGGTACTTTGATAGGGATTGCATTGAATCTATAAATTGCTTTGGGTAGTATGGACATTTTGATGATGTTGATTCTTCCGATCCATGAGCATGGTATATGTTTCCATTTCTTTGTGTCTTCCATGATTTCTCTCTTCAGTGCTGTGTAGTTTTCTGAGCACAGGTCTTTTACCTCCTTGGTTAGGTTTATTCCTAGGTACTTTATTTTTTTGTTGCTATATCAAATGGGATTTTTTTCCTGATTTCTGTTTCTGCTGTTTCACTGTTGATATACAAAAATTGATTTCTTTATATTGACTTTGTATCCTGCTGCTTTGCCAAATTCAATGATTAGTTTTTTGGCAGAGTCTATAGGATTTTCTAAGTACACTATCATGTCATCTGCAAACAACAACAGTTTTGTTTCCTCCTTTCCAGTTTGGATGCCTTTTATTTCCTTTTCTTTTCTGATTGCTGTAGCTAAAACTTCCAGTACTATGTTGAATAGAAGTGGTGATAGTGGATAACCTTGTCTTGTTCCTGATCTTAGTGGGAAAGATTTTCATTTTTGCCCATTGAGTATAATGTTGGCTGTAGGTCTCTCATATATGGCCTTTATTATGTTGAGGAATGCTCCCTCTATTCCCACTTTGCTAAGTGTTTTTATCATAAATGGATGCTGTACCTTATCGAATGCTTTAAAAAGTGTATAGCACCTGGTATTCCCAGGTGGTCTCCCATCCAAGTACTAACCAGGTCCGACCCTGCTTAGCTTCTGAGATCAGACGAGATTGGACGCGTTCAGGGTGGTATAGCCATAGACTGTAATTATTACTCTTTTTACTTCTTCTTCATATAAGAATATGCTAATATATGACACATTTATTAAAATTTTTTAAGAACAATTTATCTAATCATTTCACATTAAGTCTAACGGTAGCGCTTTCCTTTATAATCTGTTTTATTACAGACAGGTTTGGAACTATAGTAAAGGGGAATAAGAACTACAGTAAGTTGCTCTGCTATTTATTATAAAAATACTAGAACTTATATTGTTGGATTAAATAATGTGTTGTATTGAATAAAGAGTTTTTGGTGTTCTGAATTTGCATTATAATAGTTAACATTTCTTGATACCTTGCTATGTACAAAGCTCTGTTTTAGAGATTCACAAATAATGAGTATGAACCCAATTAGTTTTCCCAATAAACCAGTGCTATGGGGTCCATAATAATTTCCATTCTACACAAAAGGAAACTAAGTCACAGATGGTGAAATAACTTGTCCACGGTCAGGAAGCCAGGAGGAAGCAAAAAAAGATGGTCCTTGGTGACTTCATTGGTCTGTTCAAAAACTCTCAGATCTTCAAGGTTTGGAGGCATTTTGTATGGGCGCTCTCACTTCACCCTCACAGAGTTATGGAGAAGGCAGGTGATACAATCACCATTTTAAAAATGAAGAAACTGTGGTCCAGAAAGGACAATAGATTTGCTGAAAGTTATACACTTACTTTCATGCCTTTTCTGGTATTAAAATGCAGAGACTTTATTCTACATCTATAGAGCTCTCAGATCAAACGGAACGCTGGAGAGGAGAAGGCAGACACCAGACACTCTGCACGTCAGAGCTCTGTGGTGGACAGTCTAATCTCCCTGGATTTTTTTTATTCTCACTTGAGGATTTTTTTTTTTATTGCTTTTTAGAGAGAGAGGAAGGAAGAGAGAGAAACATTGATGTGAGAGAGAAACATCCACCAGCAGCCTCCCATACTTGCCTGGACCAGGGATTGTCCCCGCTGGGACCAGGGATTGAACCCACAACCCTTTGGCCATGAGACAATGCTCCAACCAACTGAGCCACACTGGCCAGGATCTTTAACGCACTGCTCAGGACTCATTTCCATGCAGGGTTGGGGAGGTGGGGAAAGTGGCAATCACCGAGAAGGCGGGATGATGTGCCCCAGGAAATCACAGAGAACAAACCATCATGACTCACCCAGTTCATCAAAATGAGGATCCCTTTTCTCACACTGTTGTCAGTGAATCTTATACCTTGAGGGTTCATATGCTTTACACCAACCTTCTGCCTGGAGAGTGACAATTCCTACTAATTGGTTCCTTTTTTGGAATCTGGCCACACCCAGGGGATGTGGGAGGTTGTCTTGGCTCATCATCTCTAATGTTTTAGGAGGGAGGCCCGTGGAGTGAGAGCTGCTCTGCCTGAGATTCTCGCAGCCCCAGCCTTTCCCAGGATCCAGGATGGTGGTCCTGCAGGTCCCAGGAAGACCGTGGATAGCAGCTCTGATGATGTTCTTGGCGATGCTGAGCTCCCCCTTGGCTCAGGGCAGAGACCCCCCAGGTAAGAGCAGAGCTGCTGCCCTTGAGGGCCGGCTCAGGGGAATGACCCCTGGGGCTTTCCCACATGGGCCCAACCCACAGAGAGTCCTTGGGGGTCCAACACCGTCCGGGGCCACAATTCCCACCAGAGAGAGAAGGAGACTGTGTCTGTTGGACACAAGGGTACCTGGTGGTCTGGATGGATTTTGGAGGGACAAGGTTCTCACGGAGAGGTCAAGATGACATTTCAACATCAAAGATAGGAAAGGGGAAGCCATGGTCACTCAGCTGTGTCCAGGATCCCAGGACCGTGCTGTGTAGCCAGGGCTCCAGGTGGAGGCCTTTCCACAGAGCCAGCCAGGGTCCATCCCACAACCAGTCCAGAGGAGCAGAGGGGGTCAGTGAGGACGAGATCAGGTGGAGGCCAACAGGATACCTATCGCAGCTGACAGTCACCACATCAAGAACTGATCAGAGCATATCTGGATAGGGCCAGAGAGGAAGTGAGAAACAGCAAACAGCCTGTTTTAGTTCCAATTTTCCATCAAGCCCATGCATGGTAGAACAGGGAATAGAACAGTGAAGTTGCTTTTGTTAAAATTCCCAGCCTCTCCATCTCTACCCATGAAGCCAGCTCCACTGCTTCCTGAGAATCAGGTTCTCTCAGCCTTCTTCCCCAATCTCCAGGATTAATAGCATTTGAAACTTCCCAATCCATCTGCCCAAACTCCATCCCATTTGTACCCACGTCTCAGACAGAGGGAAGGAGAAGATTTTCTGACGTTCATCACCCAGGTGGGTGGAGAACCGGACAAGTCAGCTGTACAGCCTGTGCTTGCCGGTGGGAGAAGAGAGGGAGGTGCTGGAGTCCCAGAGGGCAGGACGGCTTATGGGAGCAGCAGGTGAGATGGGACTGTGCCCAACAGGAGGTGAGAGGAGAGGTGGTACAGGGCGGGCCCAGGAGAAGCTCTGCTGGGAGCTGGGCGGTGGTGGAGGTCAATGTGAGTTCATTGAAATCAGGGCATGAGGCTTCTTTGGGGTGAATAGTGAGCAGCGTGGTGGGTGAACATGGGAGAGACCTGTAGATTCCGATTAGTAAAAGGAATGAGATGAGTGTTAAGGTGGTCCGTGACAAGGACTGTGAAAGAACTCACAAAGAGAAGAAAGTGTAGACAATAGTTTTTATTCACCCTCCATGAACGGAGAGGGACAGGTGTGGAGAGATACATCAGCCTTGGTGGGGGGGCAGGGTGGCGGAGTTTTGAGCTTTTATTGGATTATAATTGGATTAAAGGGGGTGGGGGTTGCTGTTGTGTGACCCCTGGGCTGTTGGGGTGTTGTAACAGAAGGCTGTAGTTTGTTCTGCCTGTGGCTGTAGAGAGCCAGTTAGTTCTGCTCCTGCTTTCCTCTAATTTCCAGTCCTGGGGACAAGCTCAGAAGAGTGAAACAGTAGTCATGTTTTACAAGGCCATAGGCCTTCTAGGCAAATGGCGTCACAACAGCAAATGAGGCTGGCTTTGTCCTCTCAATGAGTGATCACCACGTGCAAGAGTCAGCTGGGGGAAGGGGAGGGGCGTCCGGAGCTCCCTGCACAGCTGCCAGGCTGAGAAACTCAGTGTGCAATCTAGGGACTAGGCTCCAATGCATCATTAGATTCCTCCATTTCCTTCTTCTTATAACTTCTCAAGGTTTCTTCAACTTCAACAGAGCAGTGAAAAAATAGGTGGAAACAAAGATACTATCAGCATTAAGTTAGTAAATCCTCCTTTTGGAGCATTAAGGCTGTGCCCCAAGGACAGCTCTTTTTGAGTCATTCTGAGCAATCTGGGCTCGGTTTTTGTGCTTCTCTTTGTCTCCACATAATCCAGCCCATCACAGTGAAGCTGGAAAAGCCAGTGTTTGAGCTGCCTGTCACCTACCAGACCCAATAAGCAGAGACGGGGATTGAATCTTTACGGGCGCTTTATTCAGAAGGCCGGCAATCTGAGAAGATGGCAAGTCTGTACCCTAACAGATCATCTTAAATTCCATTTAAAAATGGCCCTTTTTATAAAGAGAAGAAAAGTATAGGCAAGGGGTTTGGAATTGTGGGGAAAAGTTAATCACTGCAACATTCTTTCATCTGGGTCCTGGGCTCTGGTCTTTATCTGTGTCCCAGGCAGTGGACATCTCTCCCTGAAGGACAGTAACTCAGGTACCATTTCGATTGCTGCAGTCCTCCTGGGCACAAAGGTGGAACTGCTTGTAGTCTCCTGGAGTCAGGGTGGGTCATACCTGCAGTTCCTGAAACAATAGCTTTTACGTGCATTGATTACTAAGCTTATTGACTACTACCTAAAACTAAAATGTTTCCAACATTTGAGTCACCCTTCGACAGCTCGACAAGGGGAAGGGCTCTCACCTCCACTGAGTGGGACAGACACTACTCTAACTTTTATTTACATCATCTGATGTCGTTTTAACAGTAGTCCTTCAAGGTAAGAAAATAAGAATACCATTCCCTTTTATAGGGAAAAGGCTGAGACTCTGAGAGGTTGCTTTATTTGTCCCAGGTCACACAGCTTGCCTGTGGACATCCTTCATGTGCTGCCAATGTTGCCTTCCTATACCCTGGAGTAATTATATATTCTTAATATGATCTGGCCTGAAAAAGTTATTTACTTACAGAAGTTTTCAAGCTTTACTCTAGAAAGTTCAGACGTCTTCAAGAGTTTCACAAACTCTGTAATATTTTTCACACACACACACACACATACACACACACACACACAAGCAGTTTTGAAAAACCCTTGTGTGACATCTACATGCTTTGCAGATACCATTTCATTAGGGAAGGAAAAGTTGAGTGCTTTTAAAAAGAAAAATTCAAACCACTATTCAGGACCAACAAAAATGTGTCCTGATTGAAAACAGGCAGGGAAAACTATTAGTGGGGGTGATGCATGGAGGAGCGGAGCAAGGAGGGCAGGTGTAAGGAGGATGTCACAGACCCCACACTGGATGGGGCCAGGAACTCCAGGCAGGGGGCATGTGACAGGAAGACAGGCTCAGAAGGTCGGAGAGAAGTGAAGTGCAGCCAGATCCCCATAGGCTAAAGGTAGTGTGTGTTCACTGAGGCTTGTATGGTGGCTCCTGAGGCTAGCTCCCCTTCCTCCCACCTGAGCTACCAGTGCAGCAGCTTCAAGTTGGGGCATGCGGGACATTGAGGAAGGACAAGAACTGTGACCAGATCACCCATATCAACTCAGGCCATCTCTGCAGTGACAGAGACAATGGCCAGACCCCCTCACACCCTCCTCCTTCTGCTCCTGGAACCTCAAGTTTCCAGCAGCTCAGTGAGGCTCCTGAGCAGCAGAAAAAACAGGCAGAAAACTTCATTTGGAGCCTGGGTTCCCTGACTCAATGCTGAACAGACTTGTGAGCCTTGGGTTGACATACTCTTCAAATTCCTTTCTTCTGCCTCTGGGCAGCATTGACCTCATTTCTGTGGCCTGGGAAGTTGCATGATAAATTCAATCTGGAGTTTCCACTTACATTTTAAGTCATATAGAAAAGCTGCAACTTAAAGACTTCTTCAATAGACAATGCCCAGTTATATTACAGACAGATAGTCATTTATAATCAATTCCCTCTGGCCATGATGTTGAGCAAGAAGAACAAGGAGGAATCACACTTCCTGGTTTCAAAATGTATTACAAAGCTGCAATAATCAAAATAGTATGGAACTGGCATAAAAAATATACACCAATAGAATGAAATAGAGAACCCAGAAATAATATACATATCTATAATCAACTGATATTTGACAAAATTTCCAAGAACATGAAATGAGGAAAGGATAATCTCTCTTAAATGAGTGATATTAAAAAAATTGTATATCCACCTGCAGAAATATATAAAATAAGACCCTTATCTCACCCCACAAACAAAAATCAACTCAAAATGGATTACAGACTTGAATGTAAGATCTGAAGCCATAAAACTTCTAGAAGAAAGCATAGAGGAAAAACGTTCTGATATTGGTCTTGGCAATGATTTTATTGGCTATGACGCCAAAAGCATATGCAGCAAAAGCAAAAATAAACAAATGGAATTGCATTAAACTAGAAAGCTTCTGCAAAGGAAAAAAACCAATCAATATAGTGAAAAGGAAACCTATGGAATGGGAGAAAATATTTGCAAACCATATATTTGACATTGTTAATATCCAAAATGTATAAGGAAGTCATCCAACTCTATAACAACAAAAAAGGTTAAAAATTAATGAAGGACCTAAATAAACATTTTCCAAAGAACAAATACAAATGACCAACAAGTATATGAAAAGGTGCTCAACTTTACTAGTTGCCATGGAAATGCAAATCAAAACCATAATGAGATACCACCTTACACCTGTTAAAATGGCTATTATCAAAACACAGAGGACAATGAATGTTGGCAAGAATGTAGAGAAAAAGGAACCAATGTACACCTTTTGTGAGAATGCAAATTAGGACTGCCACTACGGAAATCAGTTTGGAGATTCCTCAAAAAAGTAACACTAGAGCTTTCATATAATACAGCAACCCCACTCCTTCAGAGTATATATTCAAAGGAAATAAAATCTGGGTATTGAAGAGATATCTGCACTTCCATACTCATTTCAGCATTATTATTATTTACTCATTTCAGCATTATTTCAACATATGAACACAACCTAAATGTCCATACACTGCTGACTGGGTAAAGAAAATGTACATATACGCAATGAAATATTATTCAGCCTTTTAGAAGAGGGGAATCCTGCCATTTGAGAAAACATAGATAATCATGGAGGACATTATGCTCAGTAAAATAAGCCAGACGTAGAGAGACAAATACTGCATGGACTCTGACACAGTCACACTGGCAGGAACGGAGATGGGGCGGTGACGGCCAGAGGCCGGTGGCGGGGTGGGGGGTGGGAGACATTGGTCAGCGGGCACAGAGTCTCCGTCCTGCACGACGAGTGGGTCCTGGGCGCCGCGTGCAGCAGTGTGACTGCACTGACCGTGCTGTCTGTCTACTCGGAAGTTCAGAGTAGATCGTGGCCACTCTCAACACGCACGAGAAAAGACAGGAAGGCAACAACCGTGTGAGGCGAGGGACGCGTTGATGCCCTGGCTGTGCTGAGAGGCTGTAGCACAACATCTCACATGTGCCCGCGCACCAGTCTGCCGGTCACATACCGTAAATACGTGCAGTTTCTGATTGTCGAATATACCTCGGAAAGCTGGAGACATTTAAAAAAAAATAAAATCAGTTCTCTGCTCACTCGTTGATTCATAAGTAAGTACTAAGGCTTAGGTCAGGTGCTGTATAAAAGGAAAAATAAAAGAATAACTTGCCTTAAATTGTCCGAGTGTAGAGAATGAGACAGACGTGGAAAAGTCACACTGTCTCCGTGTCCCCATGTGACCATGGTGATAAGGTTTAAAGACGCACAGAGAACACACCCACCCGCTCTAGTGGTTTCCCACACGGTTTTTGTTCGTATGCACTCTTTCGGAACACGTATTTTTCATTTGCCTGTGTTTTTAATGTGACTACGTAATGTTGTGAAGGATACTGTTTCCTTTCTGTCCCACTCAGCAGAATGCTTTTAAGATTTGACCACACAGTGAAGGGTGCAATCATCTGGTTCCTCCTAGTGGCTGCCCAATCTCCCAGGCACAGGCTGACTTCAGTGCAGGTATTTACCAGCCCGGTGGTGATGGTCACCGCCAATTCTTCACTTTAAAAATAACGCCACAGCCAGCAGCAGCCCCGACCTGCCCCTTTGTGGACCCGTGTGCACATTTTTGCTGTGTGACGAGCTGTGCAGGTCAAGTCACACGCGTACATCTACTCACCTTGACCAAGTGTCCCCTGCGCACGTTCTGACCGTGTGCAGTTGTCCGCACTCCACCAGCAACACGCGGAGGTTTCCCCGCCACCATCCAGCACTGCAACTTCTCAAAGTCTAATAGATCTTGGTCTCTTTACTTCCTCAATGTGCCGTTTTCTCTCCACCAGGGAACTGAAGTTAGCCTTGCAAGTCTACTCTCCCATTCATTCCCATTCCCACACTTTATCCACTTTTCTATTACAGTTCTTAATTTTGTTTGTTCATTAAAGAGCTGCTTATGTTTTAGATGTTAGTCCCATCTCCATTTCAGATATTGTGAGTCTATTTCTATTCCCTGTCTATTAACTTCTTAGTGATACGTTTTGCTTAACAGAAGTATTAAATTTTAATATAATCCATTTTATTATATTTTTGCCTTGTGCATTTACATTTGCTTAAGAAATGATTCCTCACCCCCATGTTTATAATTATAATCTCTTATATATTCTTACATTTATCTTATAGTTTACTATTCCTATTTACAACTTTCGGGGACCAAGTTTTTATGTTAAGCACAGATCTAGGTATATTTTCCCTCCATAGCTTAGCCTGTTTTTCCAACCCCATCTGCTAACTAACTTTTTCTCTCCCCATCTGCTAAGGGGCTTCTTTTGTTGTGTTTAGGTCCCATGTATCCATAACTCTGAGCTCCCTATTCTGTGCCAATCCTTCGCTGACTTTATTGTGTGAGTTTTCTAAGAGGTCACGTCGTAAGAGGCGTCATGGCACATAAGCTCCAGGCCCTAGTCAGAGCGGGAAAAGTGGAACGAGTTAAAGTTAATGCCTACATTTCCAGTTTGCTGAACCTGACGGCTGGTGGTGTTCGCTCAGCCAGGGGCCCCTGGGACAGAACAAATGCAGGGAGAGGATAATGAGCATGAGTTCAGTCTATAAGCAGATGGGAAGCAGGGTGTGCAGCTGTGCACAGAGAACCCTATAGGCAGACGAGGAGTGACCGTGGGTGAGGAGAAAGAACTTTGGAACATCTCTCAGAGAACTTGATACCCAGCCTGGTGTTGAAGAGTAAGATGGAACTGGGCATTTGTAGTTTGAGCATCAGAACCAAAATATATTATTTATTTTGCACTTTTATTTTTATTTGGATAATATACAAATATTATGCAATGTGAAATAAGCAACACAAAAAGGCAAAGAAATCACAAAGATAAAATGATAGAATGACTGAACAGAAGGGCGGGGGGGTCAGGAGCGGAACCTGGTCAGGTGAGCAGGGTCAGATCATAAAGAGCCTCGCTCATCACGTTGGAAGACAGGACATCGCACTGAGGCACGTGTGACTTTAAGTCTGAGGGTGAACTGGAGGAGGCAACACTGAGGCGGGGAGACCAGTTAAGTGGCCACTGAATTCATCCAGGTTGGGAGTGACGGCAGTCTGAGTTAACTATCACAGGGGACAGGAGGGACAGGAGACCAAATAACAGTCTCATTATCTGATCAGAGGTGGTGAGTGAGGAACAGAGTAGGTTCCAGGTGACTGAAAATTCTTAGCTGGTGGATGGGTGATTGGTAACACCGTCCTCCAAGGACCTGGGAGGAAAACAGGTGTGAGGGAGGAAACGTGTTGAGACTCCTGTGCAGTGTCCATCTGGAGGCATCCAGGAGCCACGTGGGCAGATACAGAAAAGAGCCATGTGTGTAGGACTCAGAAAAGAGGACAGGGTAGAAGTGTACCTGTGTGAGCTACTAATTATGGTTGATAGTTAGGGAATGATGTGAGTAAAATAACCCTCTTCGAGAACATCCAGAAGTGAGTCAGGAATACAGCATAAGGACACACCAATGTTTAAGGGAAGTGTAGGCAGGTCATAAGATGCAGTCTACATTGGCCCTTGTCAGGGCTCTTTGGGGATGGTGAGGGGTGGGGAGTGCACACTTTAAATCATGTGAGTTTGGCCGGTCAAAATGGCCATCATAAACAAAGCAACAAACAACAAGTGTTGGAGAGGATGTGGAGAAAAGGGAACCCTACTGCACTGTTGGTGGGAATGCAGACTGGTGCAGCCACTGTGGAAAACAGTATGGAATTTCCTCAGAAAACTAAAAATGGAACTGCCTTTTGACCCAGCAATTCCACTACTGGGATTATACCCTAAGAATCCTGAAACACCAAATCAAAAGAACCTATGCACCCCAATGTTCATAGCAGCACAATTTACAATAGCCAAGTGCTGGAAGCAACTTAAGTGCCCATCAGCAAATGAGTGGATCAAGAAACTATGGTACAAGACTTTTGGCCAAGATGGAGGCATAGGTAAACACACTGTGCCTCCTTGTACAACCAAAAGAGGAAAAACAACAATTTAAAAAACAAAAACAGCCAGCACTGACAGAAAATCAAAATGAGTGGAACTCTGACAACCAAGGAGGTAAAGAAGACATGTTCGTCCAGACTGGTAAGCGGGGGTGGGGGCGGGGCCAGGCAGCAAGACTGCGGTTTGTGGAGCACTACCAGCAATGCTGCAGCTGCCCAGAGAGACCCACAGCAGGCACGCTTGGCCAAAACGCGGCCGGCCAACCTGAACCCAGCGGAGCCAAGACTGGTGGACCATGCAGTCCCTCATATGCGTACAGATAAACTGGGAGCAAAAGCTGGGGAGTGGAGCAGACTATGCAACCCACCATCGCAGGGAAATAAAGCCTCAAACCACCAATTGAAAACACCTGTGGGGGTTGAGGCGGCAGCGGGAGGAACTCCCAGCCTTGCAGGAGAGTTTGTTGGAGGGACCCGCAGGGACTTGGAGCTGCGCAAGCCCGCCCACTAACCCTGGAGCCTGCACACAGGGACCCAACTTGCTTGTAGGAAGCGGGGGAAGTGCGGATAGCGGAGCAAGCGCCATTGTTTGCTCAGCCCCCTCTGCCACGGGCAGTGTCACAACACAACAATGTGGTTACCCCGCCCTGGTGAACACCTAAGGCTGCGCCCCTTAAAGCAACAGGTGAACCGAGAAAAAAAATGGCCCAACTAAAAGAACAGATCAAAGCTCCAGAAAAAATATAACTAAGTGACAAAGAGATAGCCAACCTATCAGATGCACAGTTCAAAACACTGGTAATCAGGAAACTCACAGGATTGGTTGAAATTTGGTCCCAATTAGATGAACAAATGAAGGATACGCTAAGAGAAATGAGGGGAAATGTACAGGGAACCGATAGGGATGAGAAGAAAAATGGGACTCAAATCAACAGTGTTGACCAGAAGGAAGAAAAAAACATTCAACCAGAAAAGAATGAAGGAACAAGAATTCAAAAAAATCAGGAGAGGCTTAGGAACCTCCAGGACATCTTAAACATCCCAACATCCAAGTCATAGGGGTGACAGAAGGAGAAGAGGAATCGAAAACTTATTTGAACAAATAATGAAGAAGAACTTCCCCAAGCTGGTGAAGGAAATAGACTTCCAGGAAGTCCAGGAAGCTCAGAGAGTCCCAAAGAAGTTGGACCCAAAGAAGACCACACTAAGACACATCATGGTTACATTACCCAAGATTAAAAATAAGGAGAGAATCTTAGAAGCAGCAAGAGAAAAGGAGACAGTTACCTACAAAGGAGTGCCCATAAGACTTTGAGCTGATTTCTCAAAAGAGACCTTGCAGGCAAGAAGGGGATGGAAAGAAGTATACCAAGTCATGAAAGGCAAGGACCTACATCCAAGAATACGCTATCCAGCAAAACTTTCATTTAGAATGGAAGGACAGATAAAGTGCTTCTCAGATAAGGTCAAGTTCAAGGAGTTCATCATCACCCAGTCCTCATTATATGAAATGTTAAAGGGATTTATATAAGGCATGGAGGGATATCAACAGGAGAGTGGTAGGGGGAGAGAGGAGGAAAAAGTATAGAGAATAAGTAGCATAAGCAGCAGGTAGAAAACAGACAGGGGGAGGTTAAGAATAGTATAGGAAATGTAGAAGCCAAAGAACTTATGTGTATGACCCATGGACAAAAACTAAAGGGCAGGGAATGGAGGGGGCAGAGGGGAATAAAGGTGGGGAAATGGGACAACTGTAATAGCATAATTAATAAAATATATTAAAAAAATAAAATAAAAAGAAACTATGGAACATTTACACAATGGAATTCTATGCAGCAGAAAGAAGAAGGAGCTCCTATGCTTTGCGACAGCATGGATGGAACTGGAGAGCATTATGCTAACTGAAATAAGCCAAGTGGTGAGGGACAAATACCATATGACCTCACCTTTAACTGGAACATAGTCAACAAAAGAAAAAAGCAAGCAAAATATAACCAGACATTGAAATTAAGAACAATCTAACAATAGCCAGGGGGTTGGCGGGGGGGACTGTGAAGAGAAGGGTTTTCAGGAACTACTATAAAGGACAAATGGACAAAACCAAGGAGGAGGGTGGAAGTAAGGGAGGGAGTTGGGTTTGGATGGGGTGGAGGAGAGGGGAGGGGAG